>PITA01015452.1:0-50107 GCA_004023965.1 Spilogale gracilis
GATTTTATTCTTTTTTATGGCTGAGTAATATTCCTGTGTGTGTGTATGCATTGTGCATGTGCATGTGTGTGTATTACATCTTCATTCATCTTTCAGTAGACACTGAGAATGTTCATATCTTGGCTATTGTAAATAATGATGTATTGAACCCAGGGGTACATATATCTTTTTGAATTGGTGTTTTTATTCAGACAAATACCCAGAGGTAAAACTGCTCGATTGTATGGTAGTTTTCTCTTAATTTTTTGAGAAACCTTCATACTGTTTTCCCTGGTGGCTACATCAGTACATTCCCACCATGAGTGCATGAGGGTTCCCTTTTCTCCATATCCTTGCTGACACTTGTTATTTCTTACCGTCTTGATAGTAGCCCTTCTGATAAGTGTGAAGTGACACCTCACTGATTTTGATTTGCATTTCCCTGATGATGTTGAATATCTTTTCAAGTGCCTGTTGGCCATCTGTATGTCATATTTGGAATAGTGTCTATCCAGGTCCTCCACATATATTTTATTTAGTTCTTTTTTTCTGTTTTTGTCATAGGGTTGTATGAGTTCTTTATATCTTTTGGATGTTAACCACTTATATAATATATGTTGGCAAGTATCTTCTATTGAATAAGTTGCCTTTCTTTTGTTGATAGTTTCCTTTGCTGTGCAAAAGCTTTTAATCTTTTTGAGCTTCTCATTTGTTTAGTTTTGTTTTTGTTGCTCTTCCTGGGAGATAGACCCAAAAATATATTGATAAGACCAATGTCAAAGAGCGTACTATGTTTTCTTCTAACAGTTTAAAGGCAGGTCTTACATTTAAGTCTTTAATCTACTTAAACTTTAAATTTTTATGTTTAGGGTAATAAAGGGTCCAGTTTCATTCTTTGGACATACCCAGGTTTCCAAGCACTGTTTATTGAAGAGATTGTCTTTTCCCATTGAATATTCTTGCCTCCTTTGTCATAGATTAATTGACCTTATAAGCGTGTGCGTGCATGTATTTTTGGGCCCTCTGTTCTTTTCCATTGGTCTACATATCTTTTTGTGCTTGTGCCATACTTTTTGACTGCTATAGCTTTGTAGTATATCTTTAATTCTGGGATTGTGATACCTCCAACTTTGCTCTTTCTCAAGATTGCTTTGGCTATTCAGGATCTTGTGTGGTTCCATGCAAATTTTGGGATTCTTGTTCTATTTCTGTGAAAAATACCATTAGTATTTGAATAGAGATTGCATTGACACTGTACACTGCTTTGGGTAGTATGGAGATTTTAATATTAATTCTTCTGATTTATGAGCACAGTATATCTTTCTTTTATTTGTGTCATCTTCAATTTCTTTCATCAGTGTCTTATAGTTTTCAATGTACAGGTCTTTCACCTCCTTTTTAAATTTATTCTTAAGTATTTTATTCTTTTTGATTCAATTTGTAAATAGCATCATTTTCTTAATTTCTCTTTCTGGTAGTTTGTTATTAGTGTATAGAAATGCAACTGATGTGGATATTAAATTTGCATCCTATAACTTTACCGAATTCATGTATTAGTTCTAACAGTTTTTTGGTAGGAATCTTTAGGATTTTCTCCACATACTATCATGTCATCTGCAAATAGTGACTGTTGCCCTTCTTCCTTTCCAATTTGGATGACTTTGTTTCCTTTTCTTGACTATTTTCTCTGGTTAGGATTTTTAATACTATGTTGAATAAAAAAGGTTAAAGTGGGGGCGCCTGGGTGGCTCGGTTGGTTAAGCGACTGCCTTCAGCTCAGGTCATGATCCTGGAGACCAGGGATCGAGTCCCACATTGGGCTCCCTGCTCGGCAGGAAGCCTGCTTTTCCCTCTCTCACTCCCCCTGCTTGTGTTCCCTCTCTGGCTGTGTTTCTCTCTGTCAAATAAATAAAATCTTTAAAAAAAAAAAAAGGTTAAAGTGGACATCTTGTTCTTGTTCCTGGTCTTAGAAGAAAAGCTTTCATTTTCTCACCAATGACTATGTTGTTAGATACTGAATTTTCACATATGGCCTGTATTATGTTTAGGTAACTTTCATCTATACCTACTTTGTTGAGAATTTTTTTTTCATCATCAATGAATGTTGAATTTTGTCAAATGCTTTTCTTCATCTATTGAGATAACTGTATGATTTTTATCCTTCATTTTGTTAATGTGATCTATCATGTTGATGGATTTGCAAATATTAAACTGTCCTTGCATTCCTGAAATGAATACCACTTGATCAAGTTCTATGATGCTTTTAATGTAATGTTATATTTGGTTTGCTAATCTCTTGTTGAGGATTTTTGCATTAGGTTCATCAAGGATATTGACCTTTAATTCACCCTCCCTTTCTTTTAGTGTTTTTGTCTGATTTTGGTATCAGCATAATGCTGGCCTCAGAAAATGAGTTTGAAAGCATTCTTTACTCTAGAATTTTGAGTAATCATTTGAGGAGAATAGTTATTAAATCTTTAAATGTTTGCTGAATTCACCTGTGAAAACATCTGGACTTGGACTTTTGTTTGTTGGCAGTTTGTTGTTTGTTTATTTAAAGATTTCTTTTTATTTGGGAGAGAGAGAGAGAAAAAGAGAGAAAGAAAGAATGAGAGAAAGAAAGAAAGAAAGAAAGAAAGAAAGAAAGAAAGAGAGAGAGAGATTGAATGGGAGGGGCAGAGGAAGAGAGAGAATCCCAAGCAGACTCCATGGTGAGGGTGAACCCAACATGGAGGTCAGTTCCACATCCTGAGATCACTGATCCAAGCCAAAACCACGAATTGGTTGATTAACTAACTATGCCACCCAGGTGCCCCTTGTTGGCAGTTTTTTGATTACTAATTCTTTCATGAATGGTAATTGGCCTATACAGATTTCTATTTCTTCATGATTCAGTCTTGGAAGATTGTATGTTTTTGGAATGTATTCCTTTCTTCTTGTCGAATTTGTTGACCTGTAATTGTTTATAGTGTTCTCTTATGATTTTTTTTCTTGAGATAGCAATGGTAATTTTTTTCCTCTTTCTGATTTTATTTATTTGGGCTCCCTTTTTCTTGATGAGTCGGGATAAAGCTTTGTCAGTGTTTCTTTTTCAAAGAATTAGCTCATAGTTTCAATGATCTTTTCTACTGTCTTTTAAGGCTCTATTTCATTTATTTTTGCTTGAATCTTTATTATTTCCTTCCTTTTACTAATGTAAGGGTTTGGTTTGTTTTTTTCTAGAACCTTTACATATGAAGTTAAATTTCTTATTTGAGATTTTTTTCCTTGAGATTTGCCTGTGTTGCTGCGAATTTTCCTCTTAGAACTTTTACTGCATCCCAAATATTTTTGAAACTTTGTGTTTCCATTTTCATTTTTCTCAAGGTATTTTTTTGAATTTTCTCTTTGATTTCCTTATTGATTCATTGGTTCATTAATAGCATGTTATTTAGGTTCTTTGTGTTTTTTCCATTTCTCTTCTTTTACTTGATTTCTGTGTCATGCTTATGGTCAAAAAAGATGCTTGATATTTTTTCAGTCTTTTGTGAATTTATTGAGACTTGTTTTGTGGCATAACTTGTGATCTATGCTGGAGAATGTTTCGTGTGCACTGGAAAAGAATATCTATTCTGTTGTTTTTGGACGTAATGTTCTGTATGTATTTATTAAGTCAATGTGGTCTAATGTGTCATTTAGGACTGATGCTTCCTTATTTTCTGTCTGAAACATCTATCCACTAATGTAAGTGGAAGCATTGAAGTACTTGACTAATATTTTATTTTTTTATTTGTCCTTTTATTTCTTTTAATATTTGCAGGACATTTATATATATGGGTGCCCCTTCTTATATTGGGTGTATAAATGTTTACAAATGTTATATCTTCTTGTTGCATTGACCCCTTTATCATTATGTAAGCCCCCTGTTTTATCTTCTGTTATAATTTGTTTTATAGTCTATTTTGTGTGATATGAGCATTGCTATCTTAGCTTTCTTTTCATTTCCATTTGCATGGCTTATTTTTTTCATCTTTCTACTTTTAGTCTGTGACTGTCCCAGGTTTGAAGTGAATATCTTGTAGGCAGCATTGGGGAGGGTCTTGTATTTTTTCTTAATCCAGCCACTCTGTGTATTTTGATTGGAGAATTTAGTACTTCATTTAAAGTAATTATTGATAAGTATTTATTTCTATTTTATTCATGGTTTTATGGTTATTCTGTGGTTTTTCTCTATATTTTTTCTCTTTCTCTCTTCCGTTATGGTTTGGTTGTTGTGTTTAGTGTTATGTTTAGATTACTTTCTCTTTTTCTTCTGTGTGTTTACTATAAGTTTTTAGGAAGTTAATTTTGAACACATGAAAGAACTTTTATTTTTGTTCCCCCCAACCATGTTTATATTTTTGATGAAAAATTTTTCATCTTTTTATTTTAAATATCCCTTAACTGATGATTGTATTTTTAATTAGTTTTACTGTTTTTGTCCTTTACTCTTCATACTTGCTTTATAAGTGACTGATCTACTACATTTATTATTCATTTACATTTCCTGGTGAGAATTTTATTTTCATATGTTTTCTTATTTTTGGTATCTTCTCATGTTAGCTTAGAAAAGTCCCATTGACATTTCTTGTATGGGGCGCCTGGGTGGCTCAGTTGGTTAAGCGACTGCCTTTGGCTCAGGTCATGATCCTGGACACCAGGGATCGAGTCCCACATTGGGCTCCCTGCTTGGCAGGAAGCCTGCTTCTCCCTCTCTCAATCCCCCTGCTTGTGTACCCTCTCTGGCTGTGTTTCTCTCTGTCAAATGAATAAAATCTTAAAAAAAAAAAATTTCTTCTATGGTTGATTTAGTGGTGTTGTACTTCTGTGGCTTTTGCCTATCTGGAAAACTTTTAATCTTTGTCTAATCTAAATGATAACCTTGCTGAGTAGAGAATTCTTGATTGGAAGATTTTTCCATTCAGAATTTGGATAGGTCATGCCACTCCCTTCTGTCCTGCAAAGTTCCTGCTGACAAAGCTAGTCTATGGGGTTTCTCTTAAACAGAATAGGTTACTTTTCTCTTATTGCTTTTAAGATTTGCTTTATTCTTGACTTTTATCATTTTAATTATGATGTATCTCAGTGTGTTTGTCTTTGGGCTCATCTTATTTGGAACTGTCTGGGCTGTCTGGTCTTGGATGTCTATTTCCTTTCCCACATTAGAAAGTTTTCAGCCATTATTACTTCAAGTAATTTTTCTTTTCCTTTGTCTCTCTTTTCTCTTTCTAGGGCCCCTATAATGCAAATGTTATTCTGCTTAATGTTGTCCCAGAGGTCCCTTAAGATATTCCCACCTCTTTTAATCCTTTTTAAAATTTTGTTGCTCTGTCTGGATATTTTCCATTGCCCTGTCTTACAGCTTACTGATTCTATTTAATGCATTCTGCCATTGAATCCCTTTTAGCTTGTTTTGTTATAATTTCTGTTTAGGGCTTTCTTATATTTTCTCTCTTTGGGAAAATTCTCACTGTACTCTTCTTCTCCCAAAATTGGTGGGCTTCTTTATAACCTTTACTTTGAAGTCTTTATCTGGTAGGTTGCTTATCTCTATTTCATTAACATCTTTTCTTGTTCTTTGTTTTTTTTTAAAGATTTTATTTATTTATTTGACAGACAGGGAGAGAGAGATCACAAGTAGGCAGAGTTGCAGGCAGAGAGAGAGGAGGAAGCAGGCTCCCCACTGAGCAGAGAGCCCGATGTGGGGCTCGATCCCAGGACCCTGAGATCATGACTTGAGCTGAAAGCAGAGGCTTTAACCCACTGAGCCACCCAGGCACCCCTTGTTCTTTGGTTTTAAACATATTCTTCTGTCTCCTCATTTTGCTTCTCTTTCTGTGTTTGTCTATATGTGTTAGATTAAATGGCCACTTTCCTCTCTTGAAGGAGTAGTCATGTGTAGGAGTTGTAGCCTGTGGTCCAGAAGTACAATCTCTAAAGGCCACCACTCTGTGTTCACCCCTTATGTGGCTGCATAAGCTTACCAGCTGTGGGGCCATTTCTATTATATGTGGAGGTTTGGGCAAAGCACTCACCAGGCCTGGTTATGGTTTGGTCATTGTGGGTAAAACCAGATTCAAGCTACTTGCCCATCCTGGTTGCACCTCACTATGTGAAATTTGGATGGAGCTTATTTGTGTATTGGTTGGGTGGTGCTCAGTGTGTATACCCAGTTTAGTTTTGAGTTGACTGTTGTGTGGGGATGGCAGGGCATGGGGTGCTCACCTGACCTGGTCATAGTCTATTCACTCAGTTTTGTCTTTATGCTCCCTGGGGTGGTTGGGGCTCAGGATGCTTGTTTGTCCCAGTTGCACTTCAGTGTCTGGGTGGGTTGGGTGGAGCTTTGACCTGCCTGGCACTATTGTGGGATAGGTGAGTTTCATAAGCTTTGGGGCACTTGCCCATCTGGCAATGGTGTGGGGAAGGGAGATAATACCCCTTGATAGCAGGCTAGGAGGGCACCAAACATGGTGCTCATGGGCTTGGTCACCAGCAAGTTAGGATGAAATTGTGAAAATGGACGACAGCAGAGTTTCTTCACTGGATAAAATCTCTACATGTCCCTACCTCTCTAGTAGGTGGTATAAATAGTAAGTGGGTCTTCCTTGCTTATGGTATAGATGCTTTTCAATCTTGCAATTTCCCTTGATCTCAAAGTGAGTGGGTTTTCTCCCAAAGCCTTTAAGAGTAGGATGTCTCTTCCCTATAGTTCTAGGATTCTCCTGGTCTTAATTCCTATTGATTTGCAAAACCAAACATTTTGGGGGGATTCTCTTTCCACTATTGGCTCCCAGGGTCAGAATATGTGGCATAATCCCTTCACTTCTCAAGGAAGAATTCCATATTTTGGGGATCATTGCTGATTATAGGATCACCACCTTTGGGGTGGGAGCCTGGGGAGACTGTGTCTTTGCATCTCTTTTGTTGTGGGAGTGCTGCTTATCTAGTTCTCAGGTCCTTTTCAGAGGAAAATTATTCTATATGTAGCTGTAAGTTTGTCCTGTCTTTCTACACTCTCTGCCTCCAGGTATTCTAATATTCTCTGAATCCCCAGTGTTTACTGTAAGTCAGCTGGTAAAAGGGCAAGAAAAAAGGCCCATCCTCTCTGCCCCCACAGCTGACCTGGCTTCTTCCATGCTGGAAGGCATTCTATACATAGGGCTCTGTTGGTATTTACCACTCATATTTATATGTCCATCTCTCTTAATATGCCACAATACATGAAGGTCAGAGACTGGATCTTAAATAACCTCCTAGTGTCCTCCTTCCCTTCAGTTACTTATTGCTACTAAGGAACTTACATTTCTTGATATTTCCTGTCATTTTCATTTTGGAGGAGCATGTGGGGAGCAAGAGTTGGTAGGGTTAGGCAAGTGATGTGGAGGAGCAGAGGAGATGAGGATCATCTACTTCCAATTGGTTCAGGGGACTACTTGCAATTCCTATTAGAGGAGTACCAAAGAACTGCCTATTAAAGAGAGTTTTGAAGATTCTGGCTGGCAGAAATTCCTTGGAACTCAGGTAGAAAGTGAGATGCAGAGGAAGGAATGGTCTTGTACCTGCTGACAGAAAGCAGGACGCAGCTGTCTTAGCAGGCATATTGGCGTTCTTAGAATTAGTAGTGCCAGAAGTGGGGCTTCTCAGGCATGGGGATGTACTTCCCAGGATATCATGTTGTAACTTTATGCATTTGAACTCTCCCTTGAAATTCCTGGAAGATTCTTGCCACTTCAGATTCTTCTTCATGAGAAGAGGCAAAGCAAGGATAGCTTCCAACACAAAGCTTCAAGATGGAGCAACCAGCCATGTCCCTTTCTTTGCTGTGAGAAGTGAAATTTTGTGGAGACTGTGTTGGAGGCTGGACATTTCTGATTATAGGAGAAAAAAGAAAATATACAGTGGAGGTAGGGGATGTTGTGGCCAGTATCAGACAGACTTGTTTCCAGTTTGGAGTATGTGATGAAGAGAAAAAAGACCCAGATAGTAATCTCTCCAGAGAACAACACTGACCTCTATGGAGGCACATGCAAAGAGAGTTATCTCCTTTCATTCCCTTCCCTCCTCTATTTTCTCCTCTTCAATTTTCCCTTTCTTTCTCTTCTCTTACCTTTTTCTCTTTTCTCTTCCCCTTCCTTTCCTGTCCTGCTCTCTCCTTTCTTCTTCCTCTCAGCGGTTTGGTTTCTATGAAGTCTATTTGAGGGTTAATAGAAAACAGTGGGTCCTAACCCCTATCAGCTTTAAAACTGTTTCCATCAGTCAATACTCAATTAGGAAAATACAAACCACTAAAAGTATTTTACATAGTAGGAATTTAATATGGTGAATTGATTAAAGATTAGATAGAAGATCTGAAAAACCAAATAGGTGGCAAACCAGAGATTAGCAGCAAAAAAAGTTACAATGAGAGAAAAAGGGAGGTGTTTTTTTTTTCTTAATGAAGTATGACTGACATATACTATTATGTAAGCGTAAGGTAGACAAAAGTTGATTTGATACATTTATGTATTGTAATATGATTTTTGTTGGATCCTGGGATTGGGGTCATGAAGTGGAATTTAGAACTACAACTGACTTTTCTTGCCACGAAACCATGTGGGAGAAGCAGCTTGAGGCAGAAAAAGAGGTAGAAATGCCCAAGCTTTTCCTTTTCTCCAGCTCTCCAGTGTTCCCACAAGTTGCCTCTCTTTAGCTGAAGCCCAAGCAAGCTGAGAGTTCAGGGAATGTAACCTGCAGGGGGAAGCACCTCCTTGTTACAGAACTGGGTAGGGGAAAGTAGAGAAATAGATTTTGAGACAAATAGACCAAGGCTCAGCACATCCTTTGTATAGTAGTAGTCTTCTGGGTAATGTGATGGAGGAAAGATGTGTGGGGGGGGGAGGGGTAGGGTAGGGATGGGAGGTGCCAGATAGTCTGAAGTTGCGAGAAATTCTTAACTTTCTTGCCAGAAGAGTTGAAGTTTATGCTGGCTTGATACTTGGCTTTCAGACCAAAGGATCATATTCAACATGAATTCATTTCACAGACTTTAATAAAACATTAGATTTTGCCACCGGTTCAAACGAGCTAATCTAAGACTATATTCCAAATGAGTAGTAACAGTTTTGTTCTAATATGTACAAATAGCCAAATAATTTAATCAAGTGGTGCTCGAAATAGTAATATTCATGTCCTACTATAGTTATTATGGAAGAATAAGACTTAGAGGAAGTGTATGCATTTATTTTCATTTATTCATGATGTTGTCACCACAGATAGGCAAGCTTGTTTGGATAAAATACAAAAATAAAAATAAAATACAAACATAAAAATCAGCTATTTAAGGGCTGAAATTTTTAATTAACGTTTCTTCTCTTTTTCATTTTTTATGTGTCTCTTGCTTTTTCTATTTTCAGCCAAGAGAGACAGTACTGAAATGTCATTAAAAAATGTTGATTTTGCAGTATTTCTCTGCCCTTGGGAACAGGAAATACCTAGAATTCTGCTAGTAAGATATTTCTTATGAAATTTCTCTTGTAATTTTTATAATTAAGGGGATTACATATGTTTGGATGAGTATCCAATATTGGGAACTCGGTCACTCTGATGCTCCAAACCCATTGACATTTTCCCAAAATATTCCTTCTTCCATATGTTAGGGAATTACATTTAAGATCAAGTAATGAGTATAATTGAGTCTGTGCTGGTTTTGGATTACATACTCCTTATGAATGCAAAATAGATTAAATAGGGGACACTTGAGAAGTAATGAATTCCAACATAATATCAACTGGTGTAATGAAGAAGCTGAGCAAGTGACTTTTGACAGTATTAAAGTGGTATTGGTGTTTTCTTCTCATCAAAGGAGTGAACTTATGGTTAGGTAGTAAGTGACAATTAGCTTTCTGAAGGCCTCCCAGGCTACCTAGACAGCTTTTTGGGTTGCATGGTGAACTCCTAGTCACCTTATCCATGAATTGATTTGGTAGAAAGTTAATAAAACAATGTCATTTAAGGCCAAAATTGGAAAAAAAAAAAGTATACTGTTCTCTCATCTTCCTTGAATCCTGAGAATTACCTCTCAAGATACAGGTCTTATGTTTACATTACCATAGCTATAGGTAGTTTGATTGGCTTAGTCAACATCTGAGAGAAAAGAAAGCCGACTATTCATCACTGAGGGCCCACTACGTTCTAGTGACTGTGTGAGTTGCTGGGCAGTGCTGAAGAGGAGAAACAGGCATTAATCAATTGGCAAAAGGATAATTGTCACCGCTGCAGGGTGTACTTTGTTAACAGTATTGGATGCAAATGATAGAGGGCAGCAGTTGTGTCTTAGTGAAGCTAGTATGGACTTTGGCATCAGTTGCTTGCTTATTCTCAAATCCATTTCCTGTCCTTCCCCTGCTTCCCCCTCTGTATTGCAGAGAAGCTATCCTTGTTATTTCCCACACTTTGCCATTCAGCTCCTCCCTAGGAGTGGCACTAGGAGGCACTGGCAAGAAATTGGAGAGATAGAGCAAGGGATATCCAGGGTACTTATCTTCACCTGTCTCTGCTTCAAGGATATTTTCAGTACTGACTCTTTGTTCTGAAGCTTCAGCTCCTGCCAGACAGTTCTTCCATGGAATCAACTCCCATTGTCTGAGCCTGCTGGGTTCCAGCTTCTGCACTGTCTTCAGCCCCCGAGGTCTGGTGACATCACCACTTCCCTTATCTATCCAACTCTGGGGTTAATTGCTGCCTCTTGTAGTTAGAAATTGCTGGTTACCTCCCTTCCAGTGTTTTCTGTTTGGGTTCTTCTAACGATTTTGTAACAAATATTCCTTAGAAAACTCCCTCTATTAAATTACCAGGAACAGGAATTGGTTCTGTGGCTACACCATGAATGATGCTGAATCTTGAAAAATCTAAGTTAAGTTCTACTTTTGACCCATCATGAGCAATCTGCTTGGGCAAGTCATTTAACTCTCTGAGGATGTTTTCTCATTCATATTATGGGATTAATATGGGCCTCCAAAATTGTAATAGAACTTAAATGAGATTTCTATCATAGCACCTAGCTCATTGCAAGCATCCAATAAATCTTAGCCCTTAAGCCTATGATTTAAAAACCAGGAGACTGCTCTCTATCTAATATAGAAAATCCTAGAAAAACAAAAGCATCATGATTGTATGAGTAAAACATTCATTTAAGAGGGTGTGTGGGTTGTTGGAAAGGTCATGGAATACAAATTGGAGTTGTTTGGACATATTGTCTATGGAGAAGAGCAGATTATCTGGGAGCAAAAGATGAGACTAGGGTGTATTCCAGGGAAGGGGTCAATTGGGAGACAAAAGTTGGCTAAAAGACCTTAAGGCGTGACTGTGGAACAAGAACAGTGGGCAGCAAGTAGTTATAAAAGCTGAGGGTACATAAGGATAGCTTCTGGCTGTGGGAACCATCCAGAGATTTATGCAAACCCAAAGTATTAGAGGAGACTATTCCCTTGTGTAAAAGAAGACAATATTGCTTATGTCTTGTTACTATACAGTTTTTGCTAATCTACACTGAACATGACATCAGAGCTCTTCTATGACATATTTGGTGATTGGAAATGAGAAGTGGCTTCAAGCAGAAGAAGCCTATAAGCTTACCCCAGTTTGTAGAACTATAGTAAAAAAGAAATCTGAGTCATCCAAAGCTTAATTGATCTAGATATGTTCTTAGCCTCCTTTCTTTGACTGGAAAGTCATATAGGGAAGTATAGTTTATTAATGTGGTGGGCATGAGATTTATGATATAATGGATCCACTTATCTAAGATTATAATGGAAAAACATTTTGGTTAATTTTAGTAAATGTGTTTAGAGTATGACGTGGGCTTGGAAGATAGCATGTACTCAATTAGTGCTTGTTGAATTAAATGTGTATTAAATAAAAATATTGGCAACACGAAATGACACATTTTTCAAAAGTTTAACAAGGCAATCACAAAGGAACAAGACACTGTATTTTGAAATAATGAATGTGAAACTATAAAATGTGATACAAATGTAAGATGTTATTCTAAAAGAATCCTGTGTAACATAACAAGAGTTGTTGGTATTAAATCATGAATCATAATTTTAGTCTTGTAAAGTAGGGAGTGTCAGATATTTGTATCTCTGATTTATATCTCAGTAAATTATGGTAGAATGTAGTGGGCCTGGAAAACAAATCTAGAGCAGACATGAGTCTGCTTTTGATGACACTACCCTTGAATGGAACACAAGTAACCTAATTTAAAGGTTATCTGACAAAGTATTAACTCACAATGAGATGCATAGTTTGAGTCCTGCTATTTAGAGGACTTGCCCATTTCCTAGTCACCGAGAGCAAGAGGATTACCCTGGCTCTGCCCCAAGTTGGGTTACAATATCTTCTGTCTAAATTTATCCTCGGGCTAAATCTGGTACCAAGGAGACAGTACATGCAGTTGCTTTCAGTCCAGTGCTTGACAAGAGAAACCGTTCTTTGTGTAGAGAGACAGATAGTACTTGCTTCTCTCAGCTATCATAGGAGAGAGATGCTATTGTAAGATATGGGAGGAAACTTCTTTCCATATAGTAACCACCATGAAGATATACTCTCACATTCTCCAGGAACATTGAAAATACTTAGAAATAAAATTTTGGGGTGGCGCCTGAGTGGCTCAGTTGGTTGAGCAACTGCCTTCGGCTCAAGTTATGATCCGGAAGACCCAGGATCGAGCCCCACATCGGGCTCCCTGCTCCGTGGGAAGCCTGATTCTCCCTCTCTCACTCCCCCTGCTTGTGTTCCCTCTCTGGCTGTGTTTCTCTCTGTCAAATAAATAAATAAAATCTTAAAAAAAAAAAAAAAAGAAATAAAATTTGGGGATAAGGACTTGGAAACTTGAAGTTAGAAAAAAATCACAATTTTAGTCTTATTTATACTGTGTTTGAAGTTCCTAGCATTTTGTTAACAATCAATTCAAACTCTTTCTTTAATTGAACTTACTGTTTCTCATGGGAACCGTTCACTAATTCTCCTTACCAATATTCCCCTTTTCAGTATTTCATATAAACTTTCCTTTATAATAGGGATTATTTAGGATGCTGCCTAGATACAGCTGTTATTTTATGGCAGGGAAAACAACACAGAGTCCTCAGTGAGAAACAGAATGGCATTCCTTTCAAATATACCAATATGCTGGAACTTTTACTTTCAATAAGATTGCCCTGAAAAATAAATACAGTTTCAAATAGCCACTCTGAATATCCTAAAATGCTCTGAGACATTTTGGCACCATCAATAGAAAATTAATTTGTGGTTTATTCAAATTACTCTGCATGAAGAGAAAATAGCTCTGTAAATGAATGGAAACCAATTTCTTAATGTTTCTCATTTGCCTAATTGCTTTCCCAAGGAATAAATAATAATCAAATAAAAAGTTCATGAAAGGTACAAGATATGCTTATGGCCACAAAGTTTTCTTCCATGCTTTCATAGTTTTTACAGGTTCTTTTTGGACCCAATCACCTCCACCATTGTCAACATTAACAAAACAAAGAGTCACCCATTTTCAACTGTTTTTGTTTCTCTTCTTTATTATTATGTCCTTCTTCTCCCCCTTCTCCTTTTCTTTCTCCTCCCTCAAATCTCCTTCTCTTTTTCAACAGAGTCTTTTTAAGCATTTTTCTAGGCATAAGATTCTGTGGATTCAAAGGTAGGCTATAAACAGTACACTGAAAGAACAAAGTGAGGGTTAGAAATTAGAGTTCATTGAAGAGCCTTTGGGGAGGAGGGATAGTGGAAGAATGTTCAAGAAACAGTTAGTCCATTAATATGGCTGGAATGAAAAGAAATAGTGGAAATATGGGGGAAGGTAAGTGGGGGCCAAATTGTAAAAGTGCTTGAATGCCAGTTTCGGATTTCATTCTGTAAGCAATGGAGAACTTTTAATGGTTAAATATGAACATATGCTGAAGAGTGATTTTAGAAAATAAGCATTTTAGTGAAAGTAGAGATTTAACTGTTGGAAAAGAACCAACAATTAAAAAGGCTTAAAGTTTATTGACAGTCTAGGCTTAAAGCAATCTATGCTAGTAGGTTGGTTCCAGAGTGAGAGCTCCAGGACCCTTCTATCCTCTTGCTTCACCATCCCTAAAACTTTCCTAGGGACAGTCCACATGGTCTATGACAGCTTTCCTCCACTTCCCCATATTTGCTGCAGAAAAAGGGAGTGGAAAGAGCAGGTTTCTAGCTAAAAGTCAGAGTTTCTATTAGTATAAAAAAGAATACTTGGGAAAAATTGTCCAATCTGGCAGGCAGCAGTATGCAGAACTAGAAGAGGGTATCAAACTTTATCTTTGTAAATTCCCTAACATCCTAACACCAGCTTACATATCTGGAGTTTTGAACTGCATGTTTTCTGATCCCTTAGGGAAAAATTAGACCTTTCTTTGAAGAGATTCTCCTGCTAAGGAGGTGCAAAATGGTGCATGGAAGAAATAGGAAACTAAATATGAAGAGAGATAATTAATAATAAGTCTCAACTTATTATTCATAAGTTGGGTGACTTTAAGCAGATTACCTAAACTTATTGGATCTCAATTTTATTGTCTATATATGAGGTTATAAATGCTACCTCTTCTTTTCACAATGTTTGTCATAAGAATTAAAAAACAGGAAGGTACTGTTATTGCCTTGCAATTAGTATCAATTAGTAATCAGATATAGATAGATATCTGTATGTGTGTATGAGATAATTAGATGGGTAGTTGAAAAATATAAAATAATATCAGAGAGCAAACATGAAAATGACTATGATCTTTATTCATTTCTTTATCTCCGGTGCCTGCCATATGGTAGACCCTACACGTGTTGGTTGGGTTTGTTTCATAAATTGTTTGTTTTACTTTAGATCATCACATCCAAATGATTTTAGGAAAATTATTTATATTTTTCAACTCTCTAGAGCAGACCATATTGTAGAAAATGAAGGTGTGGTTTAATATAAAACTTTGTTTCTTATTTTATCAGGAAGACATCTAAATGTGTGTCAATATGTTAAAAATATGTAACAGTTCTATTTTATCATTCTCTTCTTTTTTTATCATGATGTGTGCTCTTTAATCCCCACCCCCTATTTCCCTTACTACCCCCCACCTTCGCTCTAGTAATCATCAGTTTGTTCTCTATAATTAAAAAAGAGTCTGTTTCTTGGTTTGTCTCTCTCTTTTTTTTCCTTCTTTTGCTTATTTTCTTAAATTTCACATGTGAGTGAGATCATATGGTACTTATCTTTCTCTGTCTGACTTATTTCACTTAACATTGTACTCTCTAGCTTTATCCATGCTGTTGCAAATGGCAAGATTTCATTCTTTTTTATGTCTGAATAATATTCTATTGTGTGTGTGTGTATGTGTGTGTATGAATATGATATCTTCTTTATCTATTCATCTATTGATGGACACTTGGGCTGCTTCCATAATTTGGGTATCCCAAGTAATACTGCAATGAGCATATGGGTACATGTATCAGTTTGAATTAGTGTTTTTGGGTTTTGGGTATAAATACCCAGTAGTGCAATTACTAGGTCATAGGGTGGTTCTATTTTTAAATTTTTGATGAAACTGCATACTCTTTTCCACGGTGGCTACACCAGTAGCATTCCTAGAAACAGGGCAAGAGGATTCCTTTTTTTCCACATTCTCATCAATACTTTTTTCTCAGTCTTTTGGGGTTTTTTTTTTTTTTTTTTGGCTTTTTAAAATTTTAACCATTTTGACAGGTGTGAGGTGATATCTCATTGTCATTTTGATTTGTATTTCCCTGATGATGTGTGATGTTGAACATCTTTCATGTGTCTTATGGCTACCTTTATGTCTTCTTTGGAGAAATGTCTGTTCATGTCTTCTGCCCATTTTAAATTGGGTTATTTGTTTTTTTGAGTATTGAGTTGTAGCAGTTCTTTATATATTTTGGATACTAACCCCTTATCAGATATGTCATTTACAAATGTCTTCTTCCATTCAGTAGGTTGGTTGCCTTTTAGTATTGTTGATTATTTCCTTTGCTGTGGAGAAAGCTTTTGTTTTGATGTAGTCCCAGTACTTTATTTTCGTTTTTATTTCCCTTGTCTCAGAAGACATCTTAGAAAAATGTTGCCACAGCCAGTGTCAGAAAGATTACTACCAGTGATTTCTTCAAGGATTTTTATGGTTTCAGGTCTCACATTTAGGTCTTTAGTCCATTTTGAGTTTATTTTCTCATTCTTTTTTAAACCATCTTTTCCTGAAGCCCTCCTGTAAGATTAAACCATAAAGACTTTTTGCCCTGGGTATGAGTTCTAAGATGACTTTTTTAGTCCATAGTAAGACTGGTTTTAAAATCTACTTTTTTTTTTTTTTTTGAAAAAGAAAAGAATTTTTTAAATTTCCAGTTCTCCCTCACTATAAATATCAAAAACCGAGTCTGGCACACTTATTGTTTTAGAGAGACCATACATATGTAAGAGCTGGGGCAAAGGGGGAAGGTAGTGGTGGCAGAAGGAACAGAGGGTCAGGGAGAGATAGCATCTTAAGCAGGCTCTTCTCAGCATGGAGCCAAAAGCAGAGCTCAATCTCACAACCCTAAGATTGTAATCTTTGCTGAAAGCAGAAGTCAGACACTTAACCCAGGTGCTCCTCTAGAGTTTTATTATAAGTCATTATATAGAAGTGTTGGAATCTATTGTAAGGAGAGTCCCCATCAGGGCACTTAGGTTTTATTTTTTGTTTTGCTTTATTTTCCCATGGTGACTGGAAAGCAGGAGATCAAGAAACAAAAAGAGTCAGATGTTATTGTCCTAGTTTAATTCTCTTGGGGAAAAATCCCAAGAACTGGAAAGGAGAAACAGAAATTCATAGCTAATTTTGGGAAACTCCCTATGCAGGGGGCTTACTCCTTACTTCTCAGAAAATTTTGAAGCTAATCCCTTAGAGAATTCGTTTCTTTCTGTAAATGTTAAAGCATTATGGTTCTGTCTAGGTAAGCATTTTTAAATAGTTTTATGTCAAGGTTAGATGTGCTGGTAACCTGTAGATTTGGTATGGCCTTTAGGGGATCCAGGTACTTCTGTATACTTTGGGTAAGAGACACCTAAGCATTGAATCAGGACAAGAAATCAGCAAAAGTTGCTAAACTGATGCCATGCCAGGGATCAATTTAATCTCAACAGATATCAAGGAAGCATTCCTTGGGGCAAGACTATGAGCTAGAGAGGGAAGAAAATAACAATGAAGGATATGGAAGCCTCTTCTGTACCCAGATGCCATCTTTGAAAGGTAGAGCTGAGTTAGGGGAACCCCTAAAGAAGTAAGAAACTTAAGGTTTACTGAATTAACCCAAGGAAATAATTTTAATTTTGAAGAGAATGGGTTTTTCTTCTTGCCTTCATAGGGGTTCTATAGAAAGATAAGTTATAGATAATGGCAAGAAGTGTAACTATATCTGAGTTGTTGTATACACATTTCAACTCTACCACAAGGACTTAAAATATCAAATACTATCCCAAAGTAAACATTGACATTCACTGGTGCTTAAAGTATATGCTATTTTGGTCAGTGGTTGCATGGTAAGGTATTCTCTTTTATAAAAAAGAACCATTGATTCCAGAACTTTCATAACTTCTGAATTTCTTCATGACTAGGTGGTAGGGTGGAAAAATTTAAACCCGTCAAGAGAAATCCAACTGGCCTCCATGAGCACTTGTCAAAGAACTTGGAACTTCCAGGGGTGATCACTGAGCATCCAGTGAAAGGCATAAGAAGGAGAGAGAAAACGCCTATTGCCAATCAAAGGTAGGAGACCAAGCCAGGGAACCCGCTCCATTTGCTTTTGTGCCTGCTGTTTAGTTTGGCAAAGGTAGGCTCCTTTGCAAGAGGGAAATGGTTTCTAGTTGGTCTGCAGACTAAGAGAATATGGAGTCAGTTGTTCTGATTAAAAAAGTTTGGTTCATTTCCCTGGGACCTCCCCAAACACATTGACATTTTTACAAGAATGAAATGAAGGCAGCGATGACAAAGAAGACATTATAACTGCCTCCTAAATTGCCAGTTAGTATAATATTTATTTGTTAATGCTCTGAAATGGTTTGTGAAGAAGGAAAACTCTAAATAAGTTATCTAATCTATCTTCCTGGTGGTGCAGGATTACTACCTACTATTTGTTAAGGGTTACATAACAGATTTTAAAATTTCTAAGTCATGAGGGAAAATAATTCCATATATTCCAAAGGAGATACTTTGAAGAAAGTGTCACTGTTGGGCAGTCTTGTCCTATAATTAAATGTATTTGCCGAGAAGCTCACACTTTAAGGAGATAATCAAGGAACATGCACTTATATGTAATAAGTTTTTTGGTATTTGGTCATTCATATATCAGATTGTTATCAATTGTCATCATTGTGCTAAGTATTGGGCTAGATGTTGAGAATGTAAAAGCTTGCTATCTAACTCGGGTGATGAATCTGAATGATTCATTAGTATTATGGAAGTACTAAGTGAGGGGTTTACAGAGCCATAAAGACTCTGAACAGTGATGAGAAGGAGCCGATTTGGGGAATCAGAGAAGGCTCCATGGAGGAGGTGTTATTTGTGAGAATGTTTTATACAAAGCCACATAAAATCACTTGTGTGATACAGCAGGTACTTTGTCATCAAAGTAGGCAGCTTTGGGGGTTTTCTTAAAAACAAAAGAATTAACCAACAGGAGGGAGATTCTTTAGTATGTGCCTTAAGACAACCCAAAAGAAGGAGTTCAAACCATTGTTTAATGTTTGTTTGTTTGTTTTGTTTGTTTAATGGTTTTTAAAATTTATTTTGATCATTGTTAAAGTACGATCACTTCTACCATGTTGCATTGTGCTAGATGACTTGGGAATGATCATTATGGAAGCCAGGATCTGTTAAAGCAGATTATCCCCTACTGGGTAGGAAACCACTGTCACTGTAGATTGTATGACTACAAAATCCTGGTCATGGTATTATTTAAACTCTAAAAACTGATAAATGAAACCCATTACTTGAAATGTACATATATATGAACAAGTTCTCTATTTTTATTCCCAGTGTAGACCTGAGTGACAGGGGGGAAAGGAAAAGGGAATGACAGGAAAAAAAGTATATGTATATGTTTATATATATACATGTTTATAATATAAATGTATATATATGTATGTATATGTCTGTGTGTTATATCACCCAACATGTTATTGTACTAAATGATATTTATTATGTTGCAAAGAATCATAGAGAAAGTCTGGAAAATTTTATTTCAGCTTTTTATTACATTCTCTTTATATCTGGCACTGTCATTTTTCACCTCCAGAACATGTGAACTTCTCAGCCTCTGAATTGATTGTTTTTAGTCATTTAAGTGGTTGAACTCTATGAACGCAGAGTAAACTGGTTCTAGGGTGATTTCCTGACAGCACTTAGAGCTGATCCTTTTTTAGAGAACGCAAGTGAATTTTATTGATGCGATTTTGATGATTTTCAGTTTCCTCACCAGGCAGTTCTCTATGTTTCTATTGCTCAGTTATATCCCCATAAATTTGTCTTTGTTATTTAAGTTTATTATCTTGTATTGTATGCAGCCTATTACATAATTTAAGACAATTATTATTCATCTTAATTCCCCATTGATTATCCTGGGAATTATTACTATATTTGTCAATACTGAGCCCACTATACAGTATACTCTTTTTATTTCCTTTCCAAATGTTAGTTTTTCTCTTTAATTTCACTGAAACTCTAAGTGGCTCCCACTATATGAAAAAAAATCTTGTTTTCCTTAACATTATATTTGTTTATTACTTTCATTTTAGTTGCTTATGATTTCTTATAAATGTCAAGTGTAAGAAACAATGTAAAAAATTTAATGTCTGCAACTCATAAAAATCTTAAAATCTAATTTTAAGTTTGACACAAAATTCAAAAACAACCCAAACTCTTCCAATGCAACTTCTTGGAAACATTACCAAATTGATTCCAAATATGCTTTTGTAGTTACTGGTCCTATTTCCTTCTGCATATTTGTTAATCCCTCCCCCCTTTCTTAGAGTATCAGAAAAATGAAAATTCAAACAAGCACCACATGATTACTGGAATATATACTCATTAGATTGGATAAAACCTTCATAGTTGTGTTATACATATACTCATTGCATTTTAAAATCTCCCCTAAATACATTGTTTCTAAGAGATAATCTGGTTTATTCTTGAATGCTTTCTTTTAAAGAAAAGCAATTACTAATTTTGAAAACAATATATTCCTTATTTGAACAGCTGTCTCAGAAATTTTCTTCTACCAGGACTTTTGTGCCATTAGTCTTAGTTCTGTAGTTTTCTTTCTTTTTCTTTAAAAAAATTTTTTTTAAAGGTGTATTTTACTGTTTTTTGTTTGTTTGTTTTTTGTTTTTTTAAAGATTTTATTTATTTATTTGACAGAGAGAAGCACAGCAAGAGGAAGAGTGAGAGAGGGAGAAGCAGGCTTCTTGCCGAGCAGGGAGTCAACTGCGGGGCTCGATCCCGGGTCTCCAGGATCATGACCTGAGCCGAAGGCAGTTGCTTAACCAACTGAGTCACTCAGGTGCCCCTCTTTTTTTAAAATTTTATTTTTTTAGTGTTCCAAGGTTCATTGTTTATGCGCCACACTCAGTGCTCCATGCAATACGTACCCTCCCCAACACTCACCACCAGGCTCACCCATTCCCTGCTCCCCTCCCCTCCAAAACCCTCAATTTGTTACTCAAAGTCCAGTCTTTCATACATTGTCTCCCCGTCCGATTTACCCCACTTCACTTTTCCTTTCCTTTTCCTAATGTCCTCCATGTCATTCCCTATGCTCCACAAGTAAACAAAACCATATGATAATTGACTTTCTCTCCTTGGTTTATTTCACTCAGCATAATCTCTTCCAGTCCCATCCATGTTGATACAAAAGTTGGGTATTCATCCTTTCTGATGACTGAGTAATATTCTATTTTATATATGGACCATAGGTTCTTTACCCATTCATCCATTGAGGGGCATCTTGGCTCTTTCCACAGTTTGGTGCTTGTGGCCATTGCTGCCATGAGCATTGGGGTACATATAGCCCTTCTTTTCATTACATTTGTATCTTTGGGGTAAATAACCAGTATCTGGTCCTTCAATCATTGTAAAATAATATATATAATAAACAATAAACATATAGTAGTGGCTTAATTACCTATAGAACTAGTATGAATGTTAAAAGACAAAAGTCATAAAAATCACTGAGTACAATAATTAGTTAAAAGATAAAGACAAAAAGACAAGTGCTTGGTTACTTCATTCCATAGAGCAGGCAACTCTTGATCTTGAGGTTGTAAGTTTGAACCCCACATTAGGTGTAGAGATTACTTAAAAATAAAATCTTGTAAAAAAAGATAAAAAGAAATAAAATGTGACATCAAAAACATAAACATAGGGGGATAAAAGTATAGATCTTTAGAATATATTTGAATTTAAGTTGTTATCAACCTAAAATATAATGCTATAGATATAAGTTGTTATTTGTAACCCACATGGAACCAATCAGCAACAATCTGTAGTAAAATATGAAAGATAATGAGAAAGCATACCACTAAAGGAAGTGATCAAACCACAAAGGAAGGGGGCTAGAGATGAAGAAAGAAACAAAGGAGCTATAAAATAACAAGAAAACAATGGACAATATGGCAATAAATGTATACCTATCAATAGTTAATTTAAATGTCAATGTACTTACTACATTTCACAATCAAAAGACAGAGTGTCTGAATGGATAAAAAAGGCAAGCTTCCTTCTCAAGTGTGCATGGAACATTCTACAGGATAGATTACATGTTAGGTCACGAAACAGTTCTTAACCAATTTAATAAGATGGAAATCATATCAACCATGTTTTCTGACTAAAATGCTATAAAATTGGAAATGAATTACAAGAAGAAAACTAAAAATTCAAAAAATATGTGTAGATTAACATGTTATTGAACAACTAATGGGTTAATGAAAAATCAAAAGTGAAATATAGAAAAATCTCTTGAGACAAAAATGGAAAAACAACATACCAAAAAATATGGGATAGAGCAAAAGCAGTTCTGAAAAGGAAAGTTTAGAGGAAAAAATGCATCCCTCAAGAAACAAGAAAAGTCTCAAATAAACAACTAAACTTGAATCTCAAGGAACTAAAAAATACAAACAAACAAGGCCTGAAGTTAATAGAAAAAGTTAATAACAAAGAATAGAAGAGAAAAAAATGAAATAGAGAATTATAGAAAAGCTCCATGAAACTAAGACTTGGTTCTTTGAAAAGATAAAATTGATAAATCTTTAACTAGACTCATTAAGAAAAAAAAAAAGACAGACCTCAAATAAAATCAGAAATGAGATAGTAGGTATACTGATAATTCGGAAACACAGAAGTATTTCTTTGCATTTTAGGAATACTATGAACAATTATATGACAACAAATTGGGCAACCTAGAAAAAAATGAACAAATTCCTAGAAACACACAGCCTTCAAAACTGAATCATAAAGAAATAGAAAATTTGAATACATTGCTTGTTAGTAAAGAAGATTGAATCAAATTTAATTAAAATATATCCTACAAATGAAAGTCCAGGACAGATAGCTTCATTATTGAATTCTACCAAACTTTCCAAGAAGAATTAATGCCAATCCTCTTCCCGTTCTTCCAAAGAATAGATGTGGAGGGGACACTTCCAAAGTCATTTCATGATACAGTATTGTATCACAAGCCAACAGTACCCTGATACCAAAGCCATACAAAGATACCACAAGAAAATAAAATTAAAGACCAATCTCCCTGATGAGCATAGATATAAACATTCTCAACAAACATTCTCAACATAGCAAATCAAACTCAATATATTAAAAGGATCATTCACCATGACCAAGTGGAATTTATTCTAGGGATGTAAGAATGGTTCAATATCTGCAAATCAGACAATATGATACATCACATGAGTAAAATGAAAGCTAAAAATCATATGATCATCTCATTAGATGCAGAAAAAGTATTTCACAAAATTCAACATTCACTTCTGATGAAAACTCTCAACAAAGTGGGTAGAGAGGGAATATACCTCAATGTAATAAAGGCTATATAAGATTAACAACAACTAACATAGTCATTGGTGAGAAGATGAAAGCTTGTTTGTACGGAACCACAAAGACTTTGAACAACCAAAGCAATCCTGAGAAAGAAGAACAAAGCTAGAGTCATCATACTCTCTAATTACAAACTCTATTACAAAGGTATAGCAATTAAAACAGTCAGGTATTGCCATATAAACAGACATGTAAGTCAATGTAGCAGAATAGAAAGCCCAGAAATAAGCCCATTTATATATAGTTAATTATTTATAATGTAGTCAAGAATATGAAATGCGGGGGGAAGGGAAGGATAATATCTTCAGTAGATAGTGTTGGCAAAAGAGGACAGCCACATGCAAAAGAATGAGACTGGACCACTGTCTTAACTCAAATGGATTAAGGACCTGAATATAAGACCTGAAAACATAAAACTTCAAGAAGAAAATACATAGTTTGTAAGGTTTTCGACATCCATTTTGGTGGATGATTTTTTGGATTCACACCAAAAGCAAAGGTAACAAAACTAAAGATAGACAAGTAGGACAACATTAGATTAAAAAGCCTCCTTACAACAAAGGAAACTATCAACAAAATGAAAAGGGAACCTACTGAATGGGAAAAAATATTTGTAATTATATATCTGATAAGTGGTTAATATTCAAAATATATAGAGAACTCATCAACTCAATAGCAAAAAAAAAGAAAAGCCCTTATTAAAACAAATGGGCAAAAGTTCTGAATAACATTTTTCTCAAAAAGATATGCCAGTAACCAAAAGGAATGTAAAGATGCTTAACATCAGTGATTATGAGGGAAATGCAAATCAAACCTACAATGAGATAGTACCTCATTCCTGTCAGAACGGCTAAAATAAAAAAGACAAGAAATAAGTGTTCTGAAAATGTGAAGAAAAACTCATATGCATTTGGTGGGGTTGTGAATTGGTGCAGCCACATACTGTGGGATATAGTATGGAGGTTCTCAAAATTTGAAAATAGTACTACTATATGTCTCAGCCTTTCCAGTGCTAGGTGTTTATCTGAAGAAAATGAAAACACAAACTTGAAAAGTTATATACACCCCTGTGTTTATTGCAGCATTATTTACAATAGCCAAGATACAGAAACAATTGCTACATGTCCAAGAACAAATGAATGGATAAAGTAGATAGGTATACATACATGTGAAATATTAGTTGTCCATAAAGAATGAAATCTTTCCATTTGTAATAACATGCATGAACCTTGAGGGAATTTGCTAAGTGAAATAAGTCAGAGAAAACAAATACCATTTGATTACATTTTTATGTGGAATCTTAAAAAAAAAAAATCATAGATCCAGAGAACAGATTATTGATTGTCAGAGGTGGAAATGAGTAGTTGCAGAATAGGTGAAAGGAATCAAAAGTTACAAACTTCCGGTTATGGAAATAAGTCATTGGGATGTAATGCACAACATGGTAACTGTAGTTAATAATATTGCTATATGCATATTTGAAAGTTGCTAAGAGACTAAATATTAAAAGTCCTCATCTTCCCTCCCCCACCAAATTCTGTAACTGTATAGGTGGTAATGGACTATGCAGGTGAACTAGACTTCCTGTGATCACTTCATAATATTTACAAATAGCTAATTAAAAAGTCATCTTATTGTATTTATCCTGACTTGGAAAGATGTTTTTAGTTGTTATTAGGTTCTAAATCATTCATAATCATTTCTGAATTTATAATCCTGTCCAGCACAGTTGACATCCCTACTTCCTATATTTTTATGTAAGTTCTGGATAAAATAATTTGGTATGAGAGAATCAAGGCAACCTCTGTCTACATTGCCCACTGACCCACTGGCAAATATCCATTGCATGTATTTCCTTAAAAATTAAAAATACAATGACCTGATCATTTCACTCACATTTTTTCATATTATCAGGTCGGTAAAGTGTAGAAATTATATGTTCTGTATCTACTATATTTTCTTTGCCTACTGGAACAGGAAAGTAGGTCAATTTGTTTTGAAGTTGAAAATGAATGAAATTGAAATGAAACCATGCTAACACCAAATAGAAATAATTAGCTGTCAATGCCCTCACTATATCCTTTTTCTGGAGTCTGCTGGCATTGGTGTGAATTTCGCCATCTTTTGGCATGTGCTGTATCTATCTCCTCTGTTCTGAATCTAAGGCATTTGGTGTGTTTGCAGTTCTCCAGTTCCACTACTTGTCTTGCTATTTCCTTGTGGGCTCACCTCACATTTGCATTTCTCTTAGCCACAGGAGAAGAGATTCCTTCTGATGGAATTATATGTTCTTGTTTAGAGAACAAGATATTCTATTAAAATTTATTCAAATATGGGAGGTTTCCATTTCCTGCTGGTGCTGATAGCACAGTTTCATTCTGGGGAACATTTACAACAGAGACAAAGGAGATCAAATAAGAAATGTGGGCTTTCTCACTCTCTTCATTACCTCTTAACTCTACAGTGTGAGCTTCCAAAGTAGGCCCATAGCTCCTCAAAATTCACTATCAGGAAAATGAAAAGACAACCCCAGAGAACATATTTCAAATCACACATCTGACAACGGGCTTTTATCCAGAATATGAAAAACACTGAAAAGGCAGTAATAAGGAAATAGCCTAGTAAAAAGTGAAAAAAAGCTGAAAAGACAGCTCACCAAAAAAATACATGGATGGAAAATAAGCATATGAGATGATAATCAGCATTATTTATCATATTATCATAAAACCATGTGTGATATCATTGCACATTTATTTGAGATGCTTAAAGATAATATGTGATACCAGGTATGGGAAGGATGTAGGGAAACTTGAACTCTAGTACTGTGCTGGTAAGAATGTCAAGTAGTTCAGCCAGTTTTGAAAGCAGTGTGGTAGCTTCTGATAAAGTTAGACATACACTTCAGACACAAACCTGGCAATCTTACTCCCTGAGTACTTAATGAACAAAAATGAAAACTCATAACCATACAAAAACCTGTATGGGGACAATTACAGTGGCTTTATTTGTAATTGCTAATAACTGAACAATGGCTCTCAACTGTGGTATGCCAAATACAATGGAATTCTACACAACAATAGAAAAGAATCAACGGTTGATACATGCAATAGCATAGATCAATCTCAGATGTACCCATGATAGTGAATGAAGCCAGGTTAAAAAGGCAGACTACTTTCGTTCTTTCAAAGGCAACTCTGTAAGGATAGAGAACAGATAACTACCAGTGGTTGGACAACAAAGGAGGGACTGATTACAGAAACATGGGAGAGGGCTTTTGGATGATAGAACTGTTCTATAACTTGATTGTCATCCTAGTTTCACATGACCTTCTGTCTATCAACTCACAGAACCATATACTAAAAAGAATGAATTTTACTGGATATAAATGAAACTTTTAAAAAATATGTGTGTAACTTATTATCCAAGTAACAACTTTTATCCAAGTACATTTTATTTTTAATATACAAAGCCATTTTATTTTTCCTAGCATATAGTGAGTCAACCAAAAATATCACTACTGATAGCTGGACAAAACTTTCAGACTGATCATCTGAGCTCTCTTTCCAACCTTTCCCCTCAAAAACTTTCCTCCCCTCAGAGTTTTCCAGTAGAGAGCTCATTGTAGCCTTTAGGATTATAGTCACCTGTTATAAGAATGTCGCAGAAATTTCACTGTTGTTGTTTTTTTTTTTTTTCCATAGGTTAATATAACACAAACCCAGTGGCCAGAACTTTCTGTGATATTTTTTTCAAATGCCCTTGAACCCTAGCCCCAATTTTATGTTTGGCGAGGGCTCAGCAATGATGAAATACATACAAATTAAATATGTCTGGTATGACCACATTTTCCTGGTGCTTCATGGAATCGTGAGTTTTAGAAACCACTAGTCCAGATCAGATTTTCCTTGTCTGTCGATGAATATGGAATGTGGGGTGGAATCAAAGAATCACAGAATGTTCGAGCTGGAAGACTCTTAGAGTTCATCTAGGCCAATTCTTTATTTTACAGAATCAAAGCTTTATTGCTTGTTGGCCATTCTCTGGTAACTTCAGACATTCTCTGATCTTACATTCCTTGGGTTCCATCCAGACCCAGGTCTGATACACTGTGCTCCTAGAGAAATGCATTCCACTTGGATAAAGCAAAACAAACCCCAGCTACCTATTCTACTAGCAGACAAGAGTATAAATATGTAGTTCTGAATGTACATCAGCAATCAGCTATGCTGTAGCTCATTAAAATGAGGTTTATTTAAGTAAGCTTGGGTTTTTCTCTAAGGTAATACATTTGGGTTCCTTTAAGTTTTCTGTCGATCCAATAGTAAAGACTCTTGATTTATTGTATGTAAGTACGTATGTATTTAATTTTAACTGAAGTTCAAGCTGAATAACCTGGATTTGGGAAGTCTGATTTTTTTTAAACACCTACTTTACCTTGTTTATCCTTGGAAAATTTCCATGAAGGGAAATTTCAAGGGTCTTTCAGAAAGAAAGAAAAAAAAAAAAAGGAAAACGTGCAGTTAGGTTTTCTGCTGCTCTTGGCTTCTCAAGAATAAAGTTTGTGGCAAAACTACAGAACTGCCAAGGTTTGGAGTTCTTGCCACTGAAGATGAGTGGGTGATATTTGAGAAGGTACTCTTCATAGGAGGAAAACAAGGCACTAAGCTCACTTGTTTATTTCCCTTCCTTTTAATGAGTTTACTAGAAATTTCTGGACCCTCAGTGCATTTGCCTTTTTGACTAATTTCTTGAAATGACATTTCCTAAACTTGAATTGTCACTTTTAATTTTTACCTCTCAGCCAAATGCAGCAGGGTAGTTCTGTTTATATCCCCTTCTTTTCTTTTTTTAGGGCCCAACTAAGTTGTCTCTGGTGAATGAATTTCTCCTTGAATTGGACTCGTTGAAGCTCTGGTGTATGCTGAGAAACACACACATGCACACACACACACACACACACACAAACACACAAACACACACACCACATGTTTTTGTGTCTGTCTCTTTAAAATCTCATCAGTTCTTGCTCCAAGATAAATGAAAGTGCTAAACTGTTAAAATGATTTAGGTTTATTCTTCTTAGTGTTTTCTTTGCTTCTTATTTTGAGAGTGTGGATAACTTCTTGTTTGACTAGAAAAACTCTCAGTAGAACATGTTGGGGCCCTGGGCCAGGATTGCTGGGAGAGCATACTGGGGTGCTCTTATTAGTAGTTAGTGAAATTGGCTTGCCATATTTCTCCTCTAATCTCCCTTATGGAATTCTTTCCTGACATACTTCCCTAACTGCTTCCCTCTGGCTCTGGTTGGTCAGGCCTCCTGGAATGTGAATGTCCTCTGGGTAGCCCTTGAGTATAGATTCTGCCATTCTGCCACTGACATCCTGTCAAGGTCTCATCTGACTCCCTGAAATCCTGTTCCTTAGACATTGTCTCAATTTCTTAGTTCTTTCAAGGATTGTGGTCTCATTTGAGAAGTAAATGTGAGGTAGGAATCACTGGTAGATTTAACAGTAGTCTTCTAGAGAGAGTAGGGTTGCTATTCCTCTCTTACCTAAGGGACAGTCACAGGGCAAAGTAGGGATCTGGGGAGGGCACCCCCCATGGCGGGAGGCTCCCTTGACCAGCTTAGTCCTATGCTTACTGGTAGATTTGTTCCAGAGCAATAAAACTTAGACCATGCTCTTGGATTCCTTGTGACTTTGTGTGTTCATTCAGGCTTCTAATGTCTGCATGGACATCCCATTATCTTGGGCCCCAAAAGACAAAAGCAGTTTTGAGGCACTTCTGGTTAATGTTGCTTGTGAATAATCTTCTCGAATCTCACAACAGGACAAACTCCCTTTTGGAGAACAAGCTTTTGTAATGCTTATTTAATTCCCAAAACCAAGTGGACTATATGTGGACTTGGCCTTAGGAAATTAAAGTTGAATATTAAACATTAAAATTAAGAAATTAAAGTGGCAGTTTGTTAGTATGTTAATTTCCCTTTCCACTTTTCCACAAACAAAGGAGCAATATTTACACTGCAGCAGCACTTGTTTGGATGCAAAGAACTCCATCTAATGGAAATCCCATGCTTTAAGCTGAGCTGGAGGGAGCATCTTGAGTGGCTCAGACCCAGGCCTTCAAGGCAAAGGATGGACACTGTGGTACTTGGTTTGTGGTGGAATATCTGGAAAAAGCATTGGTTACATATTTGTTACCCTTGGCTAATGAGTCCCAGTCGGCAGAGGCTAAGCTGAACACCACACGGGCAGCAGACCATCAGCTTGCTTCTCGTGGATGCAAAAAGATGTCAGTGGAATCAGGTCTTGTCTTTTCATGTAACCCGGCAGCTGATTTCCCCCTTAATTAGCTACAACACCATTAACACAAAACAAAGGATTTCATTATTTTTTTTTAAACGAAATGGTGCCAGACATCTAGAATTTATTTTCTAAGTGTGTTGTCATACACACACACACACACACACACACACACACACACACACACACACACACACATTTTTAAACAAGCTAGAAGGTCAGAGCAGAGATTTTTTAGTAGAGACTGTTTGCTGCCCATGGTCTCAGGATCTCTTAAGAAAAAAATGTGATGACAAAAGAATCTGTTCCATCTCCCCTAGGTCTGGCATGTGTATGCAATTGCTAACAATTAATTTGATATTTTGAAGTTTACAAAGGATTTGGATATGTTGGATCTTAAGTGGAGGTCCTCACTAAGATTAGAGGGGAGAAAAAGGGATTCATAGGGTAAAATTTCAGAATATTACTGCTTGATGGCCTTTGGGAGTCTTTTAGTATAACACTTCTTAAATTGTGTACAGTTGAATACTAATTCTGAGAAATGATATTTGAGAGTAGGGTTCCAAAGTTAAATTTTTGGAAAACATAGAACTTTTGTTTCCTCCTGGAGATACACAATGCATGCTAACATATTATGGACCCTGAGGAGTCCTAAAATGAAAGAAAACAATTAACTTTGTTTTAATGTAGAACTTCCCACTTTTATTTGATTATGGTAATACCTCAATGTCTCTTGCTTCTTTTTTTTTTTTTTCTTAAAACACTGACAGAAACCAAAGTTATGCACCTAATTGGTGGCTAACCTTGATTTCAAGATTCTCAGGCTCTAGATCATTACATATCTTCTTAAGATTTGTGACTTCCTCCCTGACTCACAGCTGAGGTCTTATGGAGTTGTGATTGGACTGTGCCTCTGTGGGCTGTGCTAAGATTTTGTTTTGCCAAGTCGTTCTTAGATTGTTGCCCTCAAGGAGCTTTATCTTCAAGAGGAGATGTTGATGTATTCAGGTAAACAAATAATGATAACTTGGTAATCTTTTTTTTTCTTTCTAATTTTTTTATTTAAATGTAATTAGCCCGCATATAGTACATCATTAGTTTCAGATGTAGAGTTCAGTAATTCATCAGTTGCATATAACACCCAGTGCTCATCACATCATGTGTCCGCCTTAATGCCTTAATGCCTGTCAGCCAGTTACCCTATACTTCCATCCATTTCCCCTTTAGTGATCATCAGTTCCTTTCCTGTATTTAAGAAACCCTCAGTTTTGCTCATGGTTTGTCTCCCTCTCTGATTTCTTCCCATTCCATTTTCCCTCCCTTACCGTATAATCCTCTGTGCCATTTCTTATATTCCTCATATGAGGGAAACCATATGATAATTGTCTTTCTCTGACTGACTTATTTCACTCAGCATAGTACCCTCCAGTTCCATCCGTGTCGATGTAAATGGTAAGTATTCATCCTTTCTGATGGCTGAGTAATATTCTTTTGTGTGTGTGTGTATGTGTGTATGTGTGTGTGTGTGTGTGTGTGTGTGTGTGTAGTAATATCACATCTTCCTTATCCATTCAACTATTGATGGACATCTCAGCTTTTTCCATAGTTTGGCTATTTTGGACATTGCTGCTATAAACATTGGGGTGTAGGTACGCCTTTGAATCAATACATTTGTATCTTTGGGGTAAAAACCTAGCAGTGAAAATGTTGCTTGGTAGGGTAGCTCTATTTTTAACTTCTTGGGGGACCTCCATACTATTTTCCAGAGTGGCTGGACCAGCTTGCATTCCTACCAACAATGTAGGAAGATTCCCCTGTCTCTGAATCCCTGCCAACATTTGTTGTTTCCTAACTTGTTAATTTTAGCCATTCTGCCTGGTGTGAGGTGGTATCTCATTGTGGTTTTGATTTATATTTCCCTGATACCAAGTGATATTGAACATTTTTTCATGGGTCTGATGGCCATTTGTATGTCTTCTTTGTCATCTTTATAATGGAGATAAGTATCAGCCATAGTGGGTGTAGATCTTCATATAAAGGTGTTTTGAGCTCCTCTGATAAAGTAGATTCTATCTGATAAGAACTTCTATAAAACTCTAATTTTGTGCTATTCTTCAGGCCCTTAATCTAAGTCAAAGTCATAGGTGGTGCATAAAACATGGATGTGGTGTCTGAGGTAGAAAACACCTCTCCTGTATCATAAATGGCACACACTTTTAAGGTGATGTTTTCTGGTTAGTCTTAAATCTTTTGTTTGTGGACAGAGGTAACACAGTAATTTAGGGGGAACTATGGATTTGAAAGATATTAAGAATTACTTAGCCAGCTAGCAGCTTGTGAGTAACATGCAGTAGGAAAGAAAGGCCTTTAAATTTTTTATTTTTATTTATTTTTTTAACAAAAGAATAGCTCTTATTGCGATCATTATATCCTGAATCCCAGTTATCTTCTTTTAAACTAATCTCTGCAACTAAGGTACCAACAATAGTAGGAATTAAACATTAATCTATTACATAATGAAGAATTGACACAAAAGGATTCATCTTAATTTTTTTCATTGGGGCTGTATGGAGTATATAAAATTCTGGTTGGAGTATGCAGATGGTAACCAATGTCACTAGGAGTCATGCACTGTGAACTCATATATTGTGAACTCATAGACCACGGGGTTAAATAGTAGAGTTCTAGAGTTATAAATGGCATAGACTCCCTCTGAAAAGCAGTAATGGGACAGCTTTGAAGCATATTTGGTGTTGAACCATGGCTCTAACACTAGCTATGTGATCTACGAAGTGGAGAAAATAGCATTCAACATACAGTGAGATCATGCACCTTTCACACCTGGCACAGTATAAATGTACCAATAAATATAAATTATTATTGTAACCTAATGTATTATCCCTCCATTAAAAAAATAGTTTATGCCTCATCAATGTGAAATGACTTGTCCAAAGTCCTAGTCTCATGACTAATCAGTAATAGAGTTAATTTAGAGCTGACCTTTCCAGAGCCCTGGGATTTTAATGTTCTGTTTTTCAAAGTCTATTGGCCATAGAGTTAAACTCACAATTGATTGCATTGTGACTCAACCCAGATCCTCTGAAATCCCTTTTACTGTTTATGTCTATGAGCTTCCCTCTTCTGTGTTTTGAGTTTTTTTTTCCTAACATTCTTCACTTGAAATTCTTCTGGAGCCCTACATACGCAGACAGCCAGCAGTGCCTTGGATTTATTCTCCCTGTCCCCTCCATTCCCTTGAATCCTTGGCCATGATGAGTGAATTCTAAGGTAACAACTTATTTAATCAGATGGTTCACGTCAAGATTTACCTCTGGTTTGGAGTTGTTTGAGAGAGATTTGCAGACCACAACAAAGCTGGGGAACTGAGACAAGATGCCATTACGCTGGAGGTCGCAAGCCCAGTCCAAGGAGTTCTTGGCCACACGGACTTTGGCTTAGGGCCCTGGGACTACAAGTGACATTTAGCACATAAGATACTCCCAGCCCAGTGCAATAGGCTTTTCTTTTATTCTTTCCCAGTGTTTATCCAATTATAAACTCTGTACTTTTATTTGAACAATTGTTATATTCTCAGTAAACCAAAATGAAAAGTTCCTGAGTAATCCATTTGGTAATTCCCCTCCCCCCAATCATTGTTGAAATGTATAATTTTTATTTTGGTGAAAATATGAAGAATAAAACAATTCTATTTCTGACAGCCCTCGTTCATCTTTTCTCTCATTTTGAGCTTCTAATTCTGGCTTTAAATTCCAGATCAGTGTTTCCAGCCAAAATGTACAGTCTCTGTGCCTGAATAGCTCAAAATAGTGTTTTCTGTATAAAGAGAATTCCCCTGTTCCATCCAAAGTATTGTAAGACCTCTGTGTGTATCTTGTTGCTGAGCTTGAGATTTTTAAAAGACAGTTTTGGTTTGCTGTGACTTATCTGAGGTTTTCCACTGCATCCAACTCCACTCTTATTTTGTACATATTATCAGAAGTGAATGTTTCAGGAGAATACATATGCCATGAACACTATTTGGTGGAAGGCAAAAGAGTATATATGACCTAAAGAGAAACTAGAGTATCGTGAACACTACTTGGATGGGCTTGTCTTGCAGCCCCTGGGCATCCTGACATCCTCAGAAGAGACCGTTTTTGAATTACATGAGTAGATTTTATTGAATTAGGTTCTGATTTCTTGATGAAGAACCTCATCTGTATTGTATTTGCCATAAGCAATGCAACTGATACTCTGGACACATCCACAAACTGTAGTCTGTGTAATACTGGCTTTTAGGTAAGTCAAAATTGAAATATCACATTTCTCCACTGAGGCATACTTGGCTCCAAGCTCTTGGCACAGAGCATGATTAATCATTTAGAGAGAGAGAGGTGATGGTCAGAGGGCTAGATTCACTTGTGGACCATTGTGAATCTGAAGCCATTAGCCAAATGCAGCCATTTTATCTTTGCAATTTCTCATCTGAATTTATAGAAATTCATGACATGTTTCATCAAGTGGTCTGAAACCACATATGCATTCTGCAACAGCCTAATGTCATCAGAATACTCATTAAAAGAAGAGTCAATAGAGGAAGGTTCTATTCTTACATGTAGGTCTAAATTTGAGACATTCTACTTGGGATGGACTTCAGAGGAGCCTGCCCTGTTCTGGCTTTCTCTCATCTGTAAGTTTATCATGGATCCTGGAAAGAAAGTCTTGTGTCATTAGGCCTTTCCTCATCCTCAGCAACACCACTGGATCTTCAGTAGCATAGCCCACAACTCTCTCTGCTTAGTCAAATATTGAGGGAGGCAGAGTAAAGATGGAAGGATGTCCTTGGAGACAGGGAACCTGATATCTGATTGGAGTTCTTATGTGATCTTTTTGCACTGGGATTTCTTTTGACTGAAATGAGGGTGCCGAACACCATCATGCAGGAGGCAGGATAGACAATGGAAAGAGATAGATCCACTTGGGTTTATACTCTTATTCACCATTTACTGCTCTTTGACCTTGTGCCACTTTCCCAGAATCTCTGAGGTGAGGCAAGTAACATTTACCTTATAAAGATAATAGGATTAAAGGTAGCATGCACAAAGCATCACATTTTTCATAGTAGTGGCTAATATTGTTACTTACCTACTATATTTGTGTTAGAAGCTGTGTGCATCCCAAGTGTTTCCATCTCCTCATTCCCTTGAGTGTCTATCTTTTGAATTACTGATGTTTCTTTTACATTAGTATCTCCTGTTATCTTTAGAAGAGAAAAATGGATCTGAATGCAATTTTTTTTGACTCTCTGTTTGGAATTTGGTGTAGCCAATATTTTTTAGCTTGAGTTATGTTTACTAAGTCTATTTTGTGCCAGGCTATGTGCCATGTGCTGGGAATACAAGGATAACTGGGTGCCTCTGTCTGCCAAGTCCCATTAATTCTAGCGGGACGGGGGCAGACAGAGACTGAAAGAGAATTTCAACACAGTTTAAACAGTGCTATGTACAGGGTGTGGCAGACACTGTTAACTGCCTCTCCAGTAACCATTCCCTCTTCATAGTTGACAGAACTCTGATTTTGTGCAAACTAACAGGGTGTCCAGCTAAATTCCAGATCCCTGGGGTCCTTTTATGCTATGTGTGGCTGTGTGATGGAGATCTGATGAGGGAGATACACACAGAGGTTTGATGGGGATTCAGATGGAGTTGTCATGATAAATGGGGATTATCACAAGGGATACTGTCCTTCTCCTTTTCCTGCTTTGAACATGAACATAACGCCCAGTGATTCAGCAGCCATTTTTTTTAGAAAAATAAAAGTGTATACATTTAAGGTATGCAGCATGATGTTTTGATATGCATATATGTATAGTGATTACTGAAGTCAAGCTAATTCATATATTTATCTCACATAGTTACCATAGCTTTTTGTTGTTAGAACACCTGAAATCTACTCTTATAGCAAATATCTAGTGTACAGTGCAATATTATTAACTGTAGTCATCATGTTAGATATTAGATCTGGAGACTCATTCATCCTACATAACCACAACTTTGTCCCCTGACCAACATCTTTCCATTCTGTACCCTCTCCCCAAAGCCCCTACTAATGACCATTCTACTCTCTGCTTCTATGTGGAATCCACATATTGATGAGGTCATGTAATAGTGTTCTTTCCATGTCTGTCTTACTTCATTTAACATAATGTCCTCCAAGTTCAACTATATTCTTACAAATGGTAGAATATTCTTCCTTGTTAAGCTGAATAGTATTTTAGTTTTTTGTGTGTGTATGTGTGTGTATACCACAATTTTTAAAATATGTTCATTCATCCAACAGTGGCTGTTTTGTGACCATGAAAGAGACAAGCATGAGGGAAAGAGAAGAATTCCAGTGATATTAGTCCTGATGTCACTGAGTTCCTGAACATTTTCTAACTATCCTCTAGATCCAAAATTTTGTTATGTGAGAAAAGTAAATCTCTGTTTCTTTGAGCTGCTATAAGGCAGGTTTTCTGCTACTTGCAACCAAAGACATTCCTAAATAAAGCAACTCCTATGATTTTGAAGAAAAGGAATGATATTTCCTGCAGAATACTAAGTAGCTGAGAGGAAGCACTGTGGCTCCAGGCAGAAAATAGACGCTGTGTTGAATGGGAAGAGCTCTTGGCAAAATGCTTCTTTGTCAATGAGGACATTCTCGTCTATCACAGACACTTCAGAACATCACTCAGGCTGTAATCAAGAAAGATAAAAAACTTGGATGGACCTGCCTCCTGGGAGATTCCAATCCAATCTGAGATATGTTCCCCTAAAGTCTTCCATGACCTAAAGGCAGTCTGTAAGTAAGGGCCAAACTAGTCATGATGTCATGTGATTGACCCCATTTGCTCAGGAACCTAGGGTGGGAACTTATAGTTCCCTCTGACTTAGATCATACCAGAACCATCCACAGTCCACATTTCAGGTTAAACCCTTGCCACGATTTCCCAGAAGTAGGGCCTTAGAAATCCTGACTGTGGCCAGAATCATAGATCTGCATCTGCCAAGACTAACAGACCAGCAGACAGTCTTTTTTTCTGCTCTTGCAACTCCCAAAGAGATACCTGGTTTTTCCAGTAATTCACTTTTCTCTATTCACCCTTTTCTTTCTCAGACACTAGTTTGAAGTCTCACAGATGGCTCTGGGGAAAATAATTGCTTGTTCTCAAATAGGCTATTGGAGACACATTCCTACTCCTTCCCTTCCTCTTGCACAGTTCTTAGCCGGCCTTGGACTTATCTCTAGCTGATAGCTAAGCTACTGCCTTAGTCTATAAGTCCCTATAACTTCCAGCAGTCCTGCCGACAGATTGAGCTGCTGGCACTTACATTTTTCTTCTAATTGGTTTGGCAAATAGGAGTCTTTGACTCTCTATTTGGAAGTCTGGCTTTTAATTTTGCTCTAAAGGTAGCATTCAGCATTGTGCCTAGGAATTCACCAACCTCAGAGAACATTTCTACTCCTTTTTCTCATGCCTACCTATAATCTCTAAGGCATGGTTCATGGTTCAAAACAAGCCACTGGAGTGAGTTGGTTTGAACTGACACCCCATTTGTGGGGAGATGAAGCAGGACAAGTTGAACACTCGTACAGCATGAATTGGCATTGTAGGATGGAGGAGAACCTTTGGGAGAACTCTTCAAAATGTTGTGTCTATAATCCAAAATAAGGACAAGCACACTTTGAGCTCCCAGGTTTAATTTTGATAAGTTGGAAGTGGGTGAAAAGATCAGGTACTTAACTAATTGCTTAGGTAAAGCTAAAAGAGATTTCAGAACTGGAAATAACTATAAAGAAGGTGAGCAAGTGATATCTGACATTCAGAAGAGGCATGGGTAAAAACATGGTCTTGTCTTTTGGTTTCTGAAGGTCTTGTCTTTGGGGGTCTATTTCCACTGAATCAGTGGAAATTGCCCCTGAGTAAGACTTATTTCTGCTTTCTGCCTTAAATTTGTTTTCTATATCCTTCTGAGTTCTAGTTTCTTTACTGGTAATATGGAGAAAGATCTATATCCATCTATATCATCTATATCTATAACAATGCTGATTTGGAGCATTGGCTGGAGTGATGGGAGATAGTTGAGACACTCCCCCAAATATATATATGTGTGTGTGTGTGTGTGTGTGTGTATGTGTGTGTGTGTGTAAGTATATGTGTAAGTATAATATTCATTCTTCTAAGTATTGCCTTGCAGCTCATATGAATTGATATCTTTGAAAAAACTTTATAATTGCACAAGTTATTTTAAGGTTATCCCCCTCCTCCTCTTTCTTTTCTTCCTTTGAATTTCTGCCCAGAAACAAAATAAGAAAAGTCAATCATGATAGTGCAAGGGTGGGAGAGTGTGTGTCCAAGTTGGTGATATAGGAAGATATAAACTTACCTCCTCCCATAGCCATACCAAATCTCTAGTACATATGGATTATTTTTTAAAATGTGAAAACTAGATGAATTACTCTTTACAAAAAAGGATAAATGGTGTACATTGAGATGAGTAGGAGAAGCAGACACATGGTCTCAGACCACCTTCTTCCTCCCCAGCATGACAACACAATAGGAGGTTCTCACCAGAGAGGCCTTTCCCCTAGAGGAGTGAGAGTTGGTGTCTCACATTGGGCACTCTGGTCTCTTGGATCTGCACTGGAAAGATGAGCTTCCACAACATCTGGCTCAGGAAGCGGGTGGGCAGGACTGCTGTCTGGGGGGGGGGGGTGCCCAAAGTACCACAGGAAACTGAGATTCTCCTCTTAGAGGGTTTGCATGTGGTCTTGCTCACCCAAAACTCAGTGAAAACAAGAGTTTGAAGAACATCTAGATTATATGTATATATTTGTATATATACAAAACTTTTTTGCTGATTTGGGTGCATTGGGTGGAGTAATGGGAGAGAATTGAGACACTCCCTCAAAACAAAGGTGCTGGAAGTCACCACTGTTACACTCTACATAGTCTGTTATCACAGTGGCAGCCTCTCACTGCATTGTTGGACAGGGAAGGGATGAGGATCATGCCACTTGCTGAGACCAGAGAACATGGGCAGTTGCAACAGTCCCTGTTCCTTGGCTGGGGTGGGTGAACATGAATGGTCACAGGATTCTTCTGTTCCCTAGCTAAGGTCTGTGAACACAGGTTGTTGTGACACTCACCTGCTCTGTGACTGGGAGCTGGCGAACATGAGTAGCCACAGCATTGCCCCATCTCCAGCCTAAAGCTAGTATGTACAAACAAACAATGCACTCTCTTGTTGCACTGGTAAATCACACAGAAGCACATAGTTCAGACATTTTCTTGTTTTTTTCTGAAGCTGGAGAGCATACCTCACCTACTATACTCTCTAACTGCCTAAAGCCAGCAGTTGCACAAAATCTGCACAGGGGACATACATCAAGGGATAGTGACCAAGGCCCTAGTGACCAAGAGGGCTGGCATTCCAGTGATACATAGGATTGTAACAATTGGAAAGAGAGCTCTTGGCAGGTGGCCATCCCCAGGGCTCTGCACAGACAATGGATTGAAACACAACACCAGTTTTCTTGTGGAAAAAACTCTATTTATTTATCCCGGAGCTTCAGTCTGAGGGACAGGCTTCAAGTTTCCCACACATCTGGAGGCGAAGGAGGCACTCTCAAGGAATGTAAGCAGGGAGACACTATCCATGTTCACTCCTTTGGCCTCACTACAGCTTGAAAAGATTTCCCAGAAAGGAGTTCATATACTCATTTATGTTCACTCCTTTGGCCTCACTACAGCTTGAAAAGATTTCCCAGAAAGGAGTTCATATACTCATTCAGAGTCCTGATTTTTGTAACTATTTTCCAGGGGACACCTCCAGATCTTATGCTCTGGAAGCTAACAGGGATTAAAATTGTGACCCCACAAAAACGTATATATTTCCACTCTGAAATCTGCTGCTTGACTGAAGAAAAAAAAATAACTAAAAATACATGAAAAAATACTCTCACATTCAGCAGCAGGGTATAGGAAGTTGATTTATGGATCAGTAAACTGGAAGATAAAGCAATAGAACTCGCCCAGACAGAACAGAAAAGAACAACAACAACAAAAAGAATTAAAAAAAAAAAAGATAGCTTAAGGGATGTCTGGGGTATTATGAAACAGAGTAACATTTACATGGGATCTCAGAAAATGAAAAAGAGGGAGAAGGGGCAGAAAACTTATTTGAAGAAATAATGGCTGAAAACTTCCTTAAGTCAGGGAAGGAAACAGAAATCTAGCCCAGGAAGCCCAGAAAGTGACAAATAAATTGAACACAAATAGAATCACACCAAGACACAGGCATTAAAATGTTAAAAGTAATAGTCTTAAAAGCAGCAAGAAACAAATGTTACATAGAAGGGAAACCCCACAAGGCTACCAACAGATTTCTCAGCAAAAACTTTGCAGGCCAAAAGGGAGAGATATTATGTATTCAAAGTGCCAAAAGGAAAAAAAAAACTTCCAACCAAGAATAATCTATCCTGCAAGTTTATCATTTATATTTGGAGGAGAGATAGAGAATTTTCCAGACAAGCAAAAGTTAAAGGAGTTCATCACTACGAAACAGGTCTTATAAGAAATATTATAGGGACTTCTTTAAGCTAAAAAGAAATGGTATTAATTAATAATAAGAAACATATGACAGAAAAAGGGGAATATTCAGTAAAGATAGTGTATTGATCACTTATAATGCTGATAAAGACGTTAAAAGAAAAAGTAATAAAATTAAAATGGTAATAATTAGTTAAGAGATACTTAAATTCATAAACTATTGCATATAAACATAGTGGGATGGAGTAAACATGTAGATTTTTGGAAAATATTCAACTTTAAGTTGCTCTCAAGTTAGAATAGACTATTATATACATTGGGTGATATATGTGAACCTCACAGTAACCAGAAAGCAAAAACTTATAGTAGATACACAAAAGAAAAAGATAAAGAGATAAAGGAATCTAAACATAACACTAAGAAAGTCATCAAAACATAGGGGAAAAATGAAAAGGCAAAAAGATAGAGTCAGAGGAACAACAAAAAACACCAGAAAGCAAAGTGGCAATAAGTACATAACTATCAATAATTATTTTAACTATAGTTGGACTAAATTCTCCAATAAAAAGAAAGAAGAAAAAATAAGACACATCTATATACTACCTAACAAAGATTCACTTTAGGGGTAAGGACACACACAGACTGAAATGTAAAGACACACACAAATTGAAATTTAAAGAAAGTTGTTGTAATGATACTTATATCAGACTTTAAAACAAAAAATATAATAAAGGACAAAGAAGTCATTATGCAATGATAGAGTTCAATCCAGAAAGAAGATAAAAAATTTACAAATAAATATGCACCCAGCATAGTACCAAAATATATAAAGCATATATCAACAGACAGAAAAGGAGAAATTGATAACAGTGCAATAATAGTAGGGGATTTTAACACCCCACTTAAATCAATGAATGTATCAGACAGAAAAATCAATAAATTTAAAAAAAAAGAAAATCAATAAATAACATTGACATTAAATAACACATAAGACCTGATGGACTCAATAGATATATACAGAACATTCCATTCTAAAACAACTGAACACAAATTCCTTTCAAGTGCATGTGAAATATTCTCTAGGAGAGATCACATACTAGTGATCTAACAAGTCTCAATAAATTCAAGTAGATCAAAATCATATCAAACATCTTTTCCAACCACAATGGTGTGAAACTAGAAATCAACTACAAGAAGAAAATTAAAACTACAACTACATAGAGTTTCAACGTATCACTGAAAAACTACTAGGTCATAGAAGAAATGGACACAAATGAAAACAGAAATACAACATACCAAAATCTAGGGGATACAGCAAAAGTGATTCTAAGAGGAAAGTTTACAGCAATACAGGTCTACATCAAAAGAAGCAAACAAACAAAAAACCAAACCAAAACAAACAAATAAAAAAAAAACATAAGAAATCTCAACTTTGCACCAAAGAGAAATAGGCAAAGAACAAATGAAGCCCAAAGTTGGTAGAAGGAAGGAAATAATAAAGATCAGGTTAGGAATAAATGTAGAGACTAAAAAGACAATAGAAAAGAAACCACTGAAACAGACAATAGACAATGGAAGTATACAATAAAAATGAAACTTAGAGTTCTTTAAAAAGCTAAAATTTATAAGCCTTTATTTACACAAACCAAGAAAAAAGAGGGCTCAAATAGAATCAGAAATGAAAAAGATGTTACAACTGATACAACAGAATTATGAAAAATGATAAGTCTAATATGAATAATTATATTCCAACAAATTGCACAATGTTGAAGAAATAGATAAATTCATAGAAATTAAATAAGTCCAACAAATAAAGTAAGGACCAGATGGTTTCACTGGTGAAATCTATTAAATATTCAAAGAAGATTTAATAACTCTCTTTCTCAACTCTTAAAAATTTAAAGAGGAAGGAGAGCCTCCAAACTTATTTTATGAGGCTAACATAACCCTGATGTCAAAACCTCACAAGGATACCACAAATACAAAAAAGAAAATTATAGGCCACTATCTCATATGAACATAGATGAAAAGATTCTGAACAAAATGTTAGCAAGCCAAATTCAATAACACATTAAAAAGATCATATACTATGATCAGTGGGATTTATACAAGGTATGCAAGGATGATTCAATATCCATGTATCAATCAACATGATACACCACATTAACAAAATGAAAAAATAAAAATCATATCATCCCAATAGATGCAGGAAAAGAATTTCATAGTTTATGATAAAGAGTCTCGGGTGCCTGGGTGGCTCAGTGGGTTAAAGCCTCTGCCTTCAGCTCAGGTCATGATCTCAGGGCCCTGGGATCGAGGCCCACATTGGGCTCTCTGCAAGGCAGGGAGCCTGCTTCCTCCTCCCTCTCTGCCTGCCTGTGATCTCTCTCTGTGTCAAATAAATAAATAAAATCTTTTTAAAAAAAGTCTCAATAAAGTTGGGTATCAAGGAAACAAGCCTCAATATAATAAAAGCCATATATGGCAAGTTAAGCAAATATGGTGTGACTCAGTGGTGGAAAGCTCAAAGCTTTTCTGGTAAGATCAGGAATAAGACAAGGATTTCCACTATCCCTTTTATTCAACATAGTATTGGAAGTCTTTGACAGAACAATTAGGCAGGAAAAAGAAATAGAAGTCATCCAAATTAGAATGGAAGAAGTGAAACTGTCACTACTTGCAGATGACATGATACTACATATAGAAAATCCTAAAGCCTCTACCAAAAAACTGTTAGAACTAACAAGTGAATTCATTAAAGTTGCAAGATACAATGTACAAAGTCTGTTGCATTTCTATACACAAATAATGAACCATTAGAAAAAGAAATTAAGAAAACCATTACATTTACAGTTGCATAAAAAGAAGTAAAATACTCTGAGATAAATTTAACTAAGCAGGTGAAAGACCCACCCTTTGAAAACTATAAGATACTGAGGAAAGAAATTGAAGATGACACAAATAAATGGGAAGATATTCTGTGCTCATGAATTAAACACATTAGTATTGTTAAATGTTCATACTACCAAAGCAATCTATAGATTCAATGCAATGCCTATCAAAATTCCAATGACATTTTTCACAGAACTAGAACAAATAATTCTAAAATTTGTGTGGAACTACACAAGAACCTAGACAAAACAATCTTGAGAAAGAACAAAGCTGGAGGTATCACACTACCAGGTTTCAAACTATACTACAAAGCTGTGATAATCAAAATAGTGTGGTATTGACACAAAACAGACATGTAAATTTATGGGATAGTATAGTGAGCCCAGAGATAAACCCATACCTATATGGTCAATTAATTTTTGACAAAGGAAGCATGACTATGTAGTGAGGAAATGACAGTCTCTTCAATAAATGGTATTAGAAAACTAGACAGCAACATGAAAAGATTAAAACTGGATAACTTCCTTTTACCATTATATGAAACTAAACTCAAAATGGGTAATGACTTGAATGTAAGACCTGAGACCATAGAACTCCTAGATGACAACCTAGGCAACAAGCTTCTTTGTATCAATCTTGGAGGGTTTTTTTTTTTTTTTATCTGATTCTAAAGGCAAGGGATACAAAAAGAAAAATAAGCAGTTAGGGCTATATCAAACTCAAAAGTTTCTGCACAGTGAAAGAAGCCTTCGACAAAACAAAAAGACAACCTTATGAATGGAGAAGATATTTGCAAATCATGTATTTGATAAAGGGTTAATATCCAAAATACATAAAGAATTCATCAACTCAAAACCAAAATCAAAACTGATCAGATTAAAATATGGGCATAGGATCTGAATAGACACTTTTCCAGAGAAGACATACAGATGGAAAATACAGATATGAAGAGAGGCTGAACATCATTAGACATCAGGGAAATGTAAATCAAAAGTACAATGAGATATCACCTCATACCTATCAGAATGGCTAGTATAAAAAAGACAAGAAATAATAAGCACTGGAAAGAATGTGGAGAAACCATTGTTGGTAGGAATGTAAACTGGTACAGTCACTGTGAAAAACAGTATGAAGTTTCCTCAAAAAATTACAAGTAGAGCTACCATCTGGTCCAGCAATTCTACTACTAAGTGTCTATCTGAAGAAAGGAAGACACTGTGAAAAGACACATGGACCCCTATGTTCATTACAGCATTATTTACAATAGCTCAGTTATGGAAACATCATAAACATCCATCAATAGATGAATGGATAAAGAAGATGTATGTATGTACATATACATATGTACATACACACACACATACACACAGTGGAATATTACTGAGCCATAAAAATTAATGAGATCTTGCCTTTTCCGTCATAATGGATGGAGCTGGAGGATATTATCCTAAGTGAAAGAAGTCAGAAAATGGTGCCTGGGTGGCTCAGTTGGTTAAGTGACTGCCTTGGGCTCAGATCATGATCCTGGAGTCCCAGGATAGAGTCCTGCATGGGGCTCCCTGCTCAGTAGGGAGTCTGCTTCTCCCTCTGACCCTTCCCCCTCTCACGCTCTCTCTCTCTCTCTCTTTCTCAAATAAATAAATAAAATCTTTTAAAAAAGAAAGAAGTCAGAGAAATTCAAATACTATGTGATTTCACTTATGTGGAATATAAAAAACAAAACAAAACTTAGACTGATAGGTACAGAGAGCAGATGGTGGCTGCCAGAAATAAGGGGGTTAGTTGTAGCAAACTGGGTGAAGGATTGAGAAGTACAAGCTTCCAGTAATAAATGAGTCATGGGGATATAGTGTACAGCATGGAGAATATAGTTAATAATATATTAATTTGTATATTGACAAATGATAACTAGACTTACCGTGGTGACCATTTCACAATGTACGCACTATATAAGTGTGTCATAATGTCAAATCACTATGTGGTATACCTGAAATGAATAAAATATTGTATGTCATTTATACCTCAAGAAATTTTAAAAAATTAGTCATAAAACAAGAGCAGAAAGGCAAAACGCAGTGAGACACAAGTCAGTATCCCCTTCCCAGCATTACTAGGGTCTGAGTGTGGAGAAGGGGGAAGAACTGCTTAGAACTATTAGACTGTGATGCATTTTTGGTTACCTTTTCCTTTACAGACGTTTAGGCAGGTAACTCTCTTCAAAACCCACCGGATAGACTTTGGGTTTCCCTCCTGTCTTTCCTTTGGAATAGGGACTAGAATCCAGAATCAAGACCTGAGCCTGTTATAGTCCAATGTCAACTGCCCCCCCAAAGAGAAACTGAGGATCCTCAGGATAATGCAAATCACACAGCGAGGTTTATTTCCAGCTAGCTGGGGTCCAAGCATCAACCCGCTGCAATGGGTTTCAGCAAGGGCCCCGAAGGCAAGGGTCTAGGGGTTTATATGCATTTCAAACAGCAAGCATGAGTTACACAGTAATTTTCCTCAGTTCTTGCAGTTTCCCACAGTTCACAAGTCAACTGCCTATAACCTTGTTAGGTAAGATAAAATTCCAAGAACGGAAGCAAGATGCATCGCCCTAATCTTATTTGTCCCAATAAACCAGACACAGGCCTTGTAAAGGCCTAAACCACCAGGGGGTTATAGATAAGTAGAGGCCTAAGTCACCAGGGGGGTTACAGAACCTGTCATGGCTGCCCTTAGGCTAAGCAGGCTCTAACAAGACAACTGGCCATCACCGAATGGACAGGTGCATCCTCTGGAAAGCCAAGACTATGTATGACTAAAACTTGATTTTAAGGTTTCAGAAGATAAGATAAGAGCATGTGGTAATCAATATCCACTTCCAGATACACAGAAATACCTGCAATCCCATGCCCTTTAAATTTGGGCATCACCTAAAACGGACTAGAGGTGGCTGATGAAGTGTGAGTGAGAGTGGCGTGTATCACTTGTAGTCTCAGTGAACTGCTGGGGGATTCTCCTGCTCTCTCTCTCACTGCCATCCTGGCCAAGGCGGCCAGGTGTTCTAGATCATGTGGCCAGAGAGCAGAGACTCTGAGCCTGGCTTACAGAAGGGACAGATACCCTTCAGAGTATCCTAGACTATGGATGATTTCCATGTGTACAAGAATCAACCTTTGTGGGTATTGGGTGGGGTAGCATAGCAAAATAACAGCCTATGCTAAACAGGACAGTACATATAGAAAGAAAACTTCTGCTCTTCTCTTGGTGGCTTTCTTACACTCTGCCCACTTCTAAGCAGCCAAACCACTGCAGAGTGAGTGTCCCGCTTCTCTTTTGTTTTTCCTCTATCCCAGACCCAGAGTAGCAGCTGTGTGGAGGGTTGCAGCTGTTGGAATTGAAGAAAGGAAATGGCTGCTCCTCTTCCTTTTGGAATTAGTTTTGTCGCATAAGTGGTTTACACACTGGTGGTCTCCACAGATGCCAGGCATGTGTTCTCAGGTGCTTCCCCTATTTCACATGCACCCCATCCCACCCCATTCCAATGCATAGACAGGAGCCATGGGCCGCCCACAGAGCCAGAAGGCATTGTAGCACTTTAGGAGGCCCAGGTTCCTCTTCAGAAACTAGCAGACCTGATGTGCGCCACCCACACACCCAGCTGTTGGACAACTGATGTAGCCATAAACAAAGAGAATCTGCATTGCTATTTCCTGGCAAAGATGATGAATGTGGTTTGGTCTTTTTTTCTCTATGGGAGTATGAAAATTGTGTTATCTCAAGTGACTTAGAAAGGGATAATTTGCCTAAAAGACAGTTGAAATTAATCCTGTGGGTTTGCTTACTGTTCTGTCTTTATTCTGAGTTTTCCTCACATATGCTCTATCCTTGGGGTTTTTAGCGTTTGTGTCACAATCTTGATATGGACATCATTTTGGTTTATTTAGCTGGATGTAGTTTTGCATAGCATTCATTTAAAAACCTATTGTTATTTAAAAATGTTTAAAATGTAATAACTGAATTTTGTAGGTAGGGTGATTAAAAGATGGTGACATATTTTAAAAAGTTTAAATCTAAAAATGGAGATTTAAAATATATATTCTAAAACATACCTTCTCAGGAAATTTCTGATCCTTTATAATTAATTAATTAATTGATTATCTATTATGTTTATCAAATCAATAGGTCTATGATTAGAAGTGCATTATCATATGCCTACATGTCAAAGCCATTGCTTGTTAGAAATATTTGTGTTTAGGGGCGCCTGGGTGGCTCAGTTGGTTAAGCAACTGCCTTTGGCTTGGGTTATGATCCTGGAGACCCAGGATTGAGCACTACATCAGGCTTCCTGCTTGGTGGGAAGCCTGCTTCTCCCTCTCTCACTCCCCCTGCTTGTGTTCCCCTTCTCACTGTGTTTCTCTCTGTCAAATAAATAAATAAATAAAATATTTAAAAAAAAGAAATATTGGTGTTCATTTAATTAGTTAAAAATATAGACAGATTCTACTGAAATAGTCTTCAGTTTTATATTTACTTTAATCTAAAAGATGGGAAAATGTTATCAGGTTTATTTGATTTAAATTACTCTGATAATAAGATTTAAAGGTTTTTGTTCCTTCCTACTAACTAAATTGCATTTTAAAAAATTTCCAGGGGTACCTGGGTGGTTCAGTGGGTTAAGCCTCTGCCTTCGGGTCAGGTCATGATCTCAGGGTCCTGGAATCCAGGCTCACATCGCGCTGTCTGCTCAGCGGGGAGCCTGTTTCATCCTCTCTGCCTGCCTCTCTGCCTACTTGTGATCTGTCTGTCAAATAAATAAATAAAATCTTAAAGAAAAATTTTTCTAATATAGAATCCTTACTTCACATTTCTGACCTGGATAGGGGGGCAGGGATCTAACTGAAAATCAGAAGACAGAAACCATTCTGAACTTGAGTATAATTAATTACATTTTATATTAGGAACCCAATATTAATTGGGGTGATGAGCACAACCACTGTGGTAAGGTTTGTATGAATTATCATTTATATTGAATTGAAAGACAAATGTACCTCTGTGTGTCCTGTCCTTGTTTACTCAAATTTTTCTGTGGAAATTCAGTCCTGACTCTATATTGTAAATTCCAGATGAAAATTATAATACAAGTATTAAGTTAAAACACAGATTTTAACCAAATCTACTCTTAGCTCTGCTCAAACAGCCGTTGTGGCTTTAATAGGAAACCTTGCTAAAACATGTGAAGAAAGATTTGGCTTGAAGTGGCTAGATCAGAGTGCTCATCATGTACAGAAATGGAAATTGTAGTCCATTAATGAATTCTCAGATCATTCACTGCAGGGATATTTTTGCTTGGGGCTGCCAGTTGAGACTAAGAAAGTCCAAAGGGACTCTGAAATCAGTAAAAGGAAACACCCAACCTCTGAGGTTGGATGAGAATCAAGGTGCAATAATAGAGTATGTCTTAACCTCTATTTATTCTTAGAGAGTTTGCCAAAGATTAATACTTCTCTCAAGTTTCCAAAGGAAGGACTGTCTAGTTTGTCTCTATAGGAAGAGTTTGTTAAAACTGTCACCTTTCGAGGCATTTGAGACTGGAGGAGGAGAGGAAACGTAGAACATTCTCATAACTGCAGCCATTCTTATCCCTCCTTTTAGATCTTACACAGATGATTATCCATGAAATTTCTTCTACTGGTTTATTTTTTTCTGTGTCATAGACTAAAATATTTATTGAAAAGCTTATTAGCAATAAGCTGCCAATGAGCCTTTGAATATTTAAATAATATTAAGAAAAATTCTTTTTTTTTTTTTTTTAAGATTTTATTTATTTATTTGACAGAGAGAAACACAGCGAGAGAGGGAACACAAGCAGAGGGACTGAGAGAGGGAGAAGCAGGCTTCCCCGCCGAGCAGGGAGTCCGATGTGGGGCTCGATCCCGGGTCTCCGGGATCATGACCTGAGCTGAAGGCAGTTGCTTAACCAACTGAGCCACTCAGGCGCCCCAAGAAAAATTCTTAATTAGGAGCAGTCCATACTAAAATTTCATAGACTCAAAAAGACTCTGTTGACCTATTCCATTGAATATTAGTACTGGATTGGAATAACATAGTAAGAAAGTCTACCAGTTAAGATAGGATGAGTTATGCTTGGTAACAAAGAACTATAAAATTTTAGAAGTTTAAAACATTTGCTCACATTATAGGTCCACTGTAGGTTGTATTTAGAGTAATGGTGATGGTAGGAAATCCATTCATTGTCTTCTATCAGGAAACAGGATAGTTGAGACTACATGTCCACATTGCCAAATGGTCAAATTAAAAAGAGAAAAGGGGGAAGGAGTTAAAAAAGAACAGAACAGAACCTGCACTTTTTTAAAAAAAGATTTTAGATTGGGGGGGTCAAGATGGCGGAAGGCCAGGTGACCGCATTTCGGGGAGTTCCCTGAAGAGAGCTGAATTCCAGCAAAAAAACCACTACAAGACCACCATGAACACTCATGAAACCAGCCTGAAATGTGATATTTCCCACTTCTGGACCGCCATGAGAGACAAAGAACATCGGCAAAAAGCTGCCCGGCGGGCCGCGGCACGCAGCCGCCTCCCTCCGCCCGGCGGGCCCCGGCTGAGCCGCCACAGCTGCCGGGAAAGCAGCGCCACTGCCCTTCTCTCCCATTTCTCTCCACACCGTGGGCCGCGTGTAGACCCCCCCAGGGAAGACGTTTTCTACAGACTTTCGTGGGACCAGAGAGGCCCCAGGTCCCAGGGCGCAGACAAAGTCGCGCGATCCAAAAGGAGTTGTGGCTTTGAGGTGCGGGAGTGAAACGACAAGCGGGGACGGGGGCAGAAATCAATACAACATCTGCACTAGCCCGCTGTGACAGACTGCCAACTGGGAGGCTGGAAAGAGCCCCTCCCTGTGTAGAGGCTTGCTCTGGGAGGCAGGTCTGGGCACAGACATCCTGCTCGGACTTGACTTCCTCAACTGCTGAAAAAAGACACGAAAGAACAACGCTCCGCTACCAGAGAATTGCAGCCTGATAGTCTGGTTGCCATTGAGACAGGCCTCTAGCAGGGGGGCCGAGAGACTCAGCCTAGGTAGAAGGACTGAAGGGGAACGACACGCCCCGCCCCCAGAAAGCACGCCAGAAGCTCAGGAGGACAACATTCCAATGCAAAACCCCAAATCGGGGGAAAGGCAA
>PITA01015453.1:0-50033 GCA_004023965.1 Spilogale gracilis
GGGGGGGGGGGGGCGCCACAGACTCTGCCCTTGACCGGACGCAGCTCTGGCTGCTCTGAGCCCTTGGCCTTGGGGTCTAAGCACAAACCGTCACATCCACTCCCGCACAGAGAGACTTGAGAAAACCTTAGCATTTCTGAACGCTCAGGTCACATCTCAGGATGGCTCCATCCTCCTCACATCCCAGCGGGAGAAAGCTCAAAGCCCCCAGTGAATTTCCCAGATGGAAACCCCCTTTTAGGGTACCCATTTTTTAAAAAAGCTTGCAGATAAGTCCTTTCTCTGCCCTTTGAGGTGCAAATCTATCACCCAGAACTTTCTCCGCTCTTTGAAATACAAACATTCAGGGAAGTAACTCGGGCTCTCTCCCCCAGAGCCTGTGGGAGGCACGGGACCCCACCCCAGAGGCCCCTTGCTCTCGTCTACACTTCCTGACCCAAACACACGGTAAGTTTATTTCTCTACAGAGAAAGTTCAGTTAGTGAGCACCCCACCCCGACCCCTCCTTTACTGCTTTCTGTGACGGCCACTTCCCAGACGGCTCAAGCCTCACCACCGCCTTCCCCGACCCCACAGACCCCTCTAACACGTCCAGTCCCTCAGCCCCAATTGAGGCAGAGGGTCAGTTCACAGTGGCCCTTTCCGGCTGCAGTGGTAGTAGTGAATAAAATCTGTCCCTGTCGCTTTAAGGAGTGCCTGGTTTTACCTTTGAAGATGTCCAGTCCAGAGAACAAAGCCAGCACACTACAAGGGCAGGCGACAACTATTTTGTCCTGTTTTTTTAAGCACAGGCTGAGTCCTCCAGGAAATGTTCAGGGAGCCCTGAACGAGATCAATGGTGGTAGTAGCCAGCCCCCAAGATGGCTTTGCTCACCCTGAGTCCACATCTGAGTGTAGCCCCCTCCCACCCTGGAGAGGGCTGGTCTTCCCAAGCCCCGCAGGCAGACATCAGAGGTCAGATGTGGCAGAAATAACAAAGGGCCACTTCTGAGGTTAGGTCATAATAGAGTTGCCAGATCAAATCGACGATGCCTGGTTATATTCGAATTATAAAATTTTTGTATAAGTATATCCCAGATATTACAGGGGATATACTTACACTTAAAAAAAGTTGTTTGTCAGAAATTCAAACATCCCTGGTTGTCCTGTATTCGTATTTGCTGAACCTGGCCACCCTAGACCTGAAGGAGAGCGTGGCTTCCTCCTGGTCCTCTCTGGGGTGTCTTGTGTGGGGGAGGACTACTGTCATGGCGGAGAGAGGTGTGCGTAGCAAAGTAGCAAAGTTTCTGCTGAAAGTCGCAAGGAACTGTGGCCTCCCGCCCGCAGCCCTGGGAGGACAACAACCTCCAAGCAGCTCCTCCAGCTCGGGGCTGAGCCTTCAGTTGAGCCCCCTGCCCCCCTCCCAGCCAACAGCTCGACCACGACCCCATGGGGGACTCAGAGCAAAGGCCACCCAGCTTCCAAGCAGCTCCCCGATTTCCACCCCACAGAGACCACGAAATCATGTTTGTGGTACTAGGCTGCTCGATTTCAGGGTAACCTTTCCACAGCAATGAAGGTGTCCCCTCCCCAGGGGCCAGGCGGTCAAAAATGGTTGGCTGTTCGCAAAAAGAATGGTGTGCCCATTAGGAAACCAACTGGAAGGGCTTCGGGTCATCGCACACGGGGACTCACTTGTGCACTTGCCCTCGGACGGACACGCGTTCCGCGGTGGGGAGGGGCGGAGTGGAGGGACTGCGTGCACCCGGGCAAGGTCAGCCCTGGCCAGCCCCCGGCCCCCCGTCCGCCCCTCCACTGGGACCCACCTCAGCAGCCGGAAGTCCTGCTGCCGGGACACGGTGTGGATGCCCGTGCTCTCGGACAGCCCGTAGAGCTCAAGAATGGGCATGTTGAGGCTCAGGAAGTAGTCCACCGTGGCTCTGGGCAGCCCCAGGCCCAAGCTGAAGTACTGCCGGCAGTGATGGAGGCCCAGGAACTTCCTGGCGCGGTTGAGGACCAGCCTCTTGGCCAGGCTGAAGCACGGCGGCGGGTGGGCCTGCCTTGAGGGGCAGACACGGGGGAGCAGAGCTGGGCCTCAGGGCTCCACGGCAGCACCCTCTGCCCCCCAGTCCCGGGGGGGCCCTGAGACCCAGCCTTACTTGATTATCCACCTTCTGTTTGTCTTCAGTCCCAGCCACATGGCCCACTGGTCGATCCTCCTCCGGAGAGGGGTGGACGAGAGCTGGCTGGTCTTCAGGCTCTCTAGCAATTTGTCCCAGACCCACGGGACGCCGTGGAACAGGGTGGGCTTCACCTCCCGCAGCGTGTCTATCAGGGAGCCCTGCACCACACGGCACGGTGGGCCGCCGGGCACCCCTGCCCGGTCCCCCACTCCCCCGCCCCCTGCCCCACTGGAGGGCCCGATGGCTGGGAGCCCTGTCGTGAGGGAGGCAGGGAGCGCCGAGGGGCTAGGACCTGGATAGCCAGGACCATCTGCTCCCACTTGCCCTGATCAGGGGGACACGCAGGGTCTGTGTCCCTCCCCCACGTGGCTCAATGCATGTGAGGCTCAGGCACGCTGTTGGCTGTTCCAGGGGTCCCACCCCACGCTCTCCCAGAACCCTGAGTCGGGGCAAGCGGTGGATGGAGCAGGGAAGCAAAGGGAAGGTGCAAACACAGAGACAGAGGATGACACACACACACACACACACACACAGTTTAAGAGATGGAGGGAGGGAGAGAAAAGATGAGACAAAGAGACAGGAGGGCATGGGGGAAGAGCATGGGGGGACGCGGTGGATGGGGAGGGACAAACTCTGGCTTTGCCATCATTTTCACATCTCCGTTACCAAGACACGTTCCCCAGCACTCACAACGACATTGACAGCGAAGGCTGGAGAGTGCACTGGGCCTAAGCCGAGCCAATCCCGCTGGTCCCCCCCCAGCAAACGCCAGGCCCCAAGCTGAGCCAGCTTTCACATTATCAAAAGGCCCTTAAGGAGCTCTAAGAAAAAGAATATCTTGTGACACGTGAAAATACGGAATCAAAGCTTTTGTGTCCATAATGTTTTCCACTTTTTTCAACAAAATATCTGCAGAAATTTGCTCTCTCCCTACATACCTACGTGATTCACCTCAGTTGCACAGCAGGTTGGGAGTGGGGGCAGGGCAGGGATTCTAGCCCAAGGCCCTCACTGCCTGGCCCTTCCCTGCGGGACAAGCTTTCGGGCCCCCCGGGGATGAGGGAATCGAAAGGATCGGGCTTCTTGCTTTTCCCTACTTCCTGTCTTGATGGGAACTGTGTGATTTTTCCATACTCGGAGTCAACACAACTGTGACCGACTGTGACCGAGCTTTCACAACGAATGTCAGTGACCTCATGGGCTTTTTTTTTTAATTGCAGTAAAATCCACGTGACGTCATCTTGGCCATTCTCAGCGCCCGGCTCAGTGGCATGAAGCCACTCACACTGCTGTGCCACCATCCTCACCATCCATTTCTAGAACTTTCCATTTCCCCAAACTAAAATCCATCCTCATGAGGCACGGACTCCCTGCCCCCTGCCCCAGCCCCGGCTCCCACCGTCTCCTCTCTGTCTCTGTGGACGGGACTCCTCTGGGGACCTCCTGGGAGTGGGGTCCTGCGGGATGTGTCCTTTTGGGTCTGGCTAATTTGCAGAGCCCCGTGTCCCCGGGGTCCCTCTGTGTTCTGGCAGGAATCAGGGTCCCTTCCTTCCAGAGGCTGGACTGTATTCTATTCGATGAGTGGAACTCATGTATTTATCTGTTTGTTGATATGCACGTGGGTCATTTCCTCTCACATGCTTTTTTAATGGCATGATCAAGCTTCTTGTACTGGTGATTTTTGCCCCGTGGGAGGAGCCGGGTGGAGGCTTCCCATTCCCCAGGACATGAGCTCACGTCTGCTTCAGCCCCTTCACTTCACAGATGGGGAAACTGAGGCCCAGAGAGGCAGGGGACCAAAGTTGCACAGCAGGTTGGGAGTGGGGGCAGGGCAGGGATTTTAGTTCAAGGCCGAGCACCCTAAGGGGGGTGACCCCCACCCTACCAGCCTCCCCAGCCTCACCTGCCCCCACGGTGGTAGAGAGCCCAGGAGCTCTGCTTACCCTCAGAGCATCCGGCTGGGCGAAGTAGAGGGCTCCGGCGACAGAGATGGACACCCACATGTCGAAGAGCTGGGCCCCCATGTAGCTGAGAGGGAGGTAGTTCACCAGGACCTCCTGTTCCTCTGGGGGGCACTTGTAAGACAGCCTCTGGGCGGTGGTCACCGTGGTCCAGGTGATCTGCAAGGCCCCTTAGCCGTCACCTGTAGGCCATTCTGTTCTCAACCCCTAGGAGCTCACCTTCGTCCACACGGGACCCGGAGCCCCAGGCAGCCCCCTCTGGAGGGGACACTCACGTTGTCGTGGCTGAGCATCATGGCCTTCGGGGGGCTTGTGACCGACAGGCTGTAGACAAGGGCGCAACACTGGTTGGGCTTCTGGGAGTCGATGACCTGGTCCAGGATGTCTTCCGAGATGCCATCGGCCAGGTCCAGGAACCCTCTCCACTGCAGAGAGGCGGTGGAGGGATTGAGGGAGGGGACCCCTGAGCCTGAGACGGCAACCCCCAGGGCCACGCCCCTGACCCTGCCCTCCCCGGTGAGGACCTACAGAATATAGGTTCTGCAGCTGGGTCCGGATCTCCTCCTTGTACTGGACGATGGCCTTGAGGTGCTTCAAGGAGCCCCGGATCTGCCAGGCAGCAAGAGGCTCAGCAGGCACTGGGCAAGGAGGGCTGCTGGTCCTAGCTGAGCCCCGAGCCTGATTCCCCCCACTCCCCCATGGGGCAGCAAGGGAACTCCCCAGTTTTCTTTGGATTGTGGCAAAATACACAGGAATTTACCATTTTAACCATTTCAAAATGGACAATTGAGTCGTACTTAGGACATTCGTGATGCGACCGTCATCGCTGTCTAGTTCCAGAACATTCCGTCTCCCCAAAAGGAAATCTGGTGCCTCTTAGCTGTGACTCCATTCCTTCATCCTCCAGCCTATTCTGGATATTTTGTACACACAGAATCCTACGCTATGTGGCCTTGTGTGTCCAGCTTCTCTCACTGAACGTCACTTTTCGAGGTACATCCATGCTGGGGTGTCAGCGCTTTCCTCCTTTTAGGGCTGAGGAACAGTCCAGTGTGGGGATGAGCCACCGATCATCCATTCATCAGCTGGTGGACCGATGGACCGTGCCCCTATTTGAGCTGCTGTGAAAGTTTGGTACGAATTTTTGTTTGCACACTTAGTTTTCCATTCTCTTGTGTAGACACCTCGGTGCAGGATTGTTGGGTCATATGATAATTCTACTGTTGGCTTTCTGAGAACCATTCCAAGGGGCTGGCCCATTTTCCCTCCCCACTCAGCTCCAGGGGCCCTATGACCTCTCCAACACTTGTCACCTGTGTTTCTGACAATAGCTATCTTCATGGGTAGGAAGTAGTCTTTCATGATGACTTCCCTTTGCATGACTTTTGATGTGTAACTTTTGATGTTGAGCTTACTGACCATTTGTGTTTCTTCTCCAGAGAAATGTCTAAGTGCTTTACCCACTTTTGAACTGGGCTTTCATTGGCAGTGTGTTTTTTGTTTTCTGTTCGTTTGTTTGACGTCGAGGGGCCCTGGACTCATTTTGAAGGCAGACTGCGTTGGTGTCCTAGGGCTGCGTGGGATACGGTAAGAGATGGAATATTGAGCGGCTTAGTCCGGTCTCTGTTTAAGAGTCTCGTAATCTCCAAACCAAGGTGTGGGAAGGAAGGCCGGATGCCTTCTGGAGGCCCCAGGATTGCTTTTGGGAACTGGCTCCATTGGGTTGTTGGCAGAAATCCGTTCCCTGCAGTGGTAAGACTGAGGTCTACCTCTCTCCTTGCTGGCTAGCAGCGGAGGGCCCTTCTCAGCTTCTGAAAGCGGCCATACTCCCTCGCTCGTGGTCTCTTCCTCCAAACCTGGGGGTTGAGTTCCTCTCCTGCCCTATCTTTCCTGGTCTCCAGCTAGAGAAAATTCTGTGCTTTGAAGGGCTTGTGTGATTATAAGGGACACCCCCCCCACCCCCGCCCAGTAAGCCAGGATCATCTCCCAGCTGAAGGGCCTTAATCTTAATTCCATCAGCGAAATCTCTTTTACCACGTGAGCTGCGGTGATCCTAGCTCCAAGGGATGAGGGCGTGGACATGTCTGACATCCACCTGCTGACCACACCGAGCCGACGGGATTTCCGAAGAGGGAGGACTCAGGAATGGGGCTAGACTTTGGGTCTGAGCCGCTGGAAGGAGGAGGAAACACAGAGGGAAGAGCAAGTTTGGCGGGGAAGATCCAGAGCTTGGGTCTGGACGGGCTGGGTCTGAGATGCCTCCTCGGCATCCCACGGTGATTATTCGGAAAGCTGGAGATAAAAATGTGGGACATGGTGCCAACAGATGTCACCCAGGGAAAAGACACAGAGCACAGAAAGCAGCTGTCTGGTGTCCTGGGCCTGGCTCTGTGATTAAGGTTCAAACAAGTGAAGAGGAACAGGAGGGAGCAACCAGGGAGGGGAGCTGGGCAGTGAAAGTTCCATTAGTGACATCATCTCCACCCCCCGAGGGGCCACCTTCTGGGTGGAGAATGACCCAGGCCACACACCCGGTCCACTTGCACAGACCTAGTCTTGGGTTTGTTTATTTATTTATTCATTTAGCATTAAAACATTTAATTGTGGTAAAAAAAAATACATAACAAAGTTTCCCATCTTAACCATTTTTAAGCAGATAGTTTTTAGTGTAAAGTTACATTACTGGGAAACCAATCTCCAGAACTTTCCATCCCCCCCAAATGGAGACTCTGTCCCCACGAAGCACAGACTCCCCACCCCCTGCCCAAGCCCTGCTCCCACCGTCTCCCCTCTGTCTGTGTTGACGGGACTCCTCTGGGGCCCTCCTGGGAGCGGGGTCCTGCGGGATGTGTCCTTCTGGGTCTGGGGTCCTGTCACCAAGCAGCGTCCTCGGGGTCCTTCCGCATCGTGGCAGGGGTCAGGGTCCCTTCCTTTCTGAGGCTGGGTCGTGTTCCCGCGGGGGGACGGACCGCACCGTGTGTGTCTTTCATTCATCAATGGACATTTGGGTTATTTCCACATTTTGATTATTGTGGCTCCTGCTGCTAAGAGATTGAATGTATCCATGTATCTTCAAGATCTTTCCTTCACTTCTCCCGAGTAAGTATCCGGAAGCGGGATTGCTGCTAACTCTAAAGTTTTGAGGCATCTCCATGCTGCGTTTCTATAGTGGCCTCACCAGTTTATGTTCTCAACAGAGGACTGAGTCGATGGGTAAATATATTACATTCAGTAAAAATCACCTTTTTAGGTCTACAGTTTCATGAGAACAGAAACTGTATAAGATTTTTTAAAAAGATTTATTTATTTATTTATTTATTTAGAGACCAGCAGCAAGGAGGGGTAGAGGGAGAGAGAGAGAGAGAGAGAGAATCTCCAGCGGACTCCATGCAGAGCGTGGAACCTGACCCGGGGTCCAATCTCATGATCCTGAGATCATGACCTGAGCTGAAATCAAGAGTCGAGTCAGATGCTTCAACGACTGAGCCACTCGGGTGCCTCCAGTTCCATGAGTCTTGGCCAACTTTTAGCTGTGTGACCACCACTTTAATCATGATCTACAATATTTCCATCACCCTGTGAGGTTTCCTTGGGCCCCTTTGTGGTCAGTTTACTCCTTTTAACCTGGCAGCTACTGTTCTGCATTTCTGCCCCATAGCGTTGCCTTTGCTGGGACTTCCCATATATGAACTTGCACCATGGGGAGCCTTCCCTCTGGGGTCCTCCGTTCAGCACATTTCAGGTACAGCCACGTGATTACACATATCATAAGCCCAGTCGTCGGTATTGTTTGGTGGTACCAATGGGCTACTATTTGTTTATCCAAATAACAGAAAAACAGCCGGATCTTGGTTAATGGATGTTTGGGCCGTTTTTGACAATCATGCCTAGAATGGCCACAGACACTCAACATGCGGTGTAGACATGTGTTCTCATTTCTCTTCGGTACGTACTCCAGGGTGGAAGGTCTGGACCATATATTAGGTGTTTGTTTCGCTTGCTGGGAAACTGTCTAGCCATTTTCCAAGATGGCGGCACCACTTTGCATTTCTGCTGCCAGTGAAGGAGCATTCCAGTGGCTCTGCCTCTTCATCAGCACTTGGTGTTGTCCATTTTAAAACTAGAGTCATCCCGGTGGGTGTTTCGTGGTGGCCCTGTCTTTGCCTACATGTCCCTGTCCACTTGTCATGGGTCCCTTAAAGTCCCCATTTTACAGGGGTCAGCTCAGGCTGCAGGACAGACAGGGGCTGGCCCAGAAGTTACAGCTGTAGGACCATCATGTATTCCTTATAGCATTGAGTTCTATGGGGTATGTGGGAGGGAGAAGAAAACCCAGAGCCTGGGGTGGTTGAACTTGAGTGGGCATTACCCTGAGGTCCATCTCCTCTGGGTGCCCCATATGCCCATGGATCTCTCCCTATTCCCTCCCTGGAACGAAGATCAAATAGGAAAGGCTATCCCATTAATGATCTTATTGACAATAGTGTTAGCATTGAACACTGACCATGCTAAGCTCTATCCTAGCCTAGATTATTTCCTTAGTCCATTCTCAGAACCAACCTCACTCCCATTTCATAGGTGAGGAAACTGAGGCACCAGGAGGCCCAACACCTTGCCCCAGGGCCCGGAGTTGGTGAAGTGGTCTCTGAGTCCTGGAGCCCACACTCAGAACCACCTCACTTGGAGCAGCCCTGGACCCAGAGAAATTCAGGATCTGTTGTCCAGTTCCATTAAGATGAAACATCTAGAATAGGCAAATCCACAGAGACAGGAAGTCGGTTGGTGGTTGCCAGGGGCTGGGACCAGGGGGATGAAGCGTCCCCACAAATGGGTACAGGGCTTGCTTTTCAGGTGACGGAATGTTCTGGAACCAGACAGAGGTCATGGCTGCACAACACTGTGAGAACTCAATGCCAGTGAGAACTAAAAAGGGTGATGATGGTAAACTGTATATTATGTGCATCTTACCACAATAATTTTAAAAAAGGTGGGAAAAGAAGATCTGCTTGCAGTGGGCACATCTAAATCTCTGTGGTGTGTTGGGGTCATCCCCTGAGCCAGCACTGAGCAGGCTCTGACTTCCTCAGGCTTGAGCACCTGCTGCGGCCAGCAATGTCAAGTCCATTTGGCAGGAACGGCACATATCTGGCACCTCTAAGAGGCCCCGGACCTGCCCATGCATGAGGTTCACAGCTCCCAGCTTGTGAGTAACAGTGGGATGGTATGTGCATCATTCCTTGGACTCCTTTTGTTTATGAGGCAAAGTCTGTGTCTTTACCTGAGCTGTGCCCTCTACCAGGCAGGCCCCCCTGGCTCCTGCAGGCCCCGGAGTCACTGACCTGGATGATTTTCTGCAACTGCCTGTCATTATCCACCACAAAGATGTCCATCTCTGAGGTTTCGGCGATGACCTGGCAGGCTTTGGGGGAGCTGGTGGACAACATGCCAACAGAGAAGCCTCTGGAAACAGAACCCAAGAGGTGAGGACCCACTGGTGAATTGCAGGGCTCCCAGACAGCTAGTTTTGCCAAAGGAGGGACAGTCCATTGGGCAGGGCACATAGTGTGGCAGATAACCCCAGACGCCCACAGTATGCCTTTTTGAAGGTGGGACTCAGGGACAGCTTGGGCGTGGGCCCTGCCCTCCAGGGGTTCCTTCAATGGTCTGGACAAGTCAGGGAGGGCTCAGGGATGGAGAACCCAGGGATGGAAGGTGTTCTGGAGGAGGGGTCATGGGAGCTGGGCTTCACAGGATGTATATGAGTTCGACAGGTAGAGAAGGTCAGGAAGGATGAGCAGGCTGGTGCCCAGGGCTGAGCCCTTGACAAGTCCCACTGAGCACAGACCGAAGAGAAGCCCTAGTCTGCTCCCTGGACTAGGGACTCCTCCGTGAGGGCCCCTCCCCGTGGATTCAAGAGGAGGGTTAGCCCTTGCTGGGCTGGTGGCTACCTGCCTCCATGTACCCAAGGGAGATACCAAAAACCTCTTACCCAGCCATGATAGCACCAATACTGGCGATGACCCACTCCTCCGAGTTTAACCCCATGATCCCCACGCTGTGGAAGCGCTCCAGGCCCAGCTGGAGAAGGAGGCCCATGTGAGGCACAGGCGGGCTCACCCGCCAATTGCCCCTACCTGCCCTGGAGCCTCGGGCTCAGAACCCTGGGGTCCCTTTTCTCTGTTGACTATTTGGGCTTCTGTTTGCTGATAAAATAGCCCATCCCCCCATTACAAGTTACCACATGGTCATCTAGGGCAGTGGTTCTCGACAGGGACGATTCCCCCTTCCCAGGTGACATCGGACAATATCGGGAGGTATCTCTGGGGGAAGGCAATGGTGCTGACATTGAGTGGGTGGGCACCAGAGGTGTTGAGAAACGTCCTCTAACGTACGGGACAGACCCCTCCGCAGAGAATGATCCAGCCTCAAGTGTCGAGAGTAACTGAGATTTAAAAACCCTGAGAAAATACAAATAAAATGCTCCTTTGACATTTTTCTGAATAAATATTTGACAAAATCAGGGCTGTACCATGCCTATATTTTCATAATGTGCCACTGTTCATAAAACCATACGTCCTATTTTCCCAGCCTTTAAATATTTCTTTATGGTATCAAATACAACACCTCTATGATATTGTGTAAAATAGAAATGTCACAATTTAGGGACACCTGGGTGGCTCAGTAGTTAAGCGTCTGCCTTCATCTCAGCTCATGATCTCAGGGTTCTGGGATCGAGCCCCACATCGGGCTCCCTGCTCAGTGGGGAGTTTGCTTCTCCCTCTCCCTCTGCCCCTCCCCCTGCTTGTGCACTTGCTCTCTCTCTCTCTCTCTTTCTCTCTTTCTCTCAGATAAATAAATAACATCTTTTTAAAAAAGAGTCATAATTTAGTGACCCCTCCATTTATTGGTTGATACTTAGATGAGATCCTTTTCCCCCTCTATTTTTATTAGATAAAAGTTTGGGAGAGTACTTGCCTAGCTCAAGCTCTGTTTATATATGGTTATTTATGCTGACGTCTAGACTGACTTAAAAATTCAAAATGGCACACGATTCACCCATCCTGGCAGAGCCAAGGGATACGGTACCATCACTAGGCTCCCAGGTGAGCCTTTCCCCTTCACTCTAGACTCGAGTACAACTGCCTACTCCCGGTGTCTGTATGAACAGGGCACCGCAGACTCAACATGGCCCAAACAGAATCATCGATGTTACCCACTCGCAGGTGCCGACCCTGCCTTCCACAGTCTCAGTTAGCAACAGTTTTTCCAAACTGCCCAGGCCAGAAATCTTGTTTATCCTCGATGCCTTTCATTCTCCCACTCAATTCATCAAGAAATGATGTTGCCTCTGCCTTCAGAACCTGACCGCTTCTCATTCCCTCCCCTGCTACCACACAGGTCCCAAACATCTTCATCTCAACCTCAACTGGCCTTTTCCCACTCACTCTGTTCTCTCTGCAGTAGCCACACAGTGCCTGTGAGCATCCAACTCTGGGCACATGTCTCTGCTTACCGCCCTCCATGGCTCCCACCTCACTACTGGTAAAAACCCCACAAGGCCCAGCAAGACCTGTCCCCATTACCCCTGCCCTCAACATCTCGTTGTCTCCCCCTGATTCACTCTGCTTTAGCCACATGGACCTCTTTGCTATTCAGCCAACATGCCAGGACCCATCCTGCCCCAGGGACTTTGCACATTTGTTCTCATTGCCTGTAACACTTACCGCAAATACTCACTTAGATCCCCCTCCCCAAGTTGTTTAAGTCTTGTTGAAATGCCACTCTTAGAGAGTCTCTCATTGGCCACCATAGGGTAAGACTTCAACCCCTACCCCAGCTTATCTAAAACTTTATTTTTTTTAGTTTTCTCTGGATCACTGTCTACTTCCTGCGTACTTGTCTGTTATGTTGACTGGGAAGTCCCTAGAGGTCTTACCGCCTTTCCTAATCTGATAAACAGGTATCCCTTCACTGAGGACATACCCAAGGGGCTAGATTCTGGAGGTCTGCAATGAGTGAGGCCATCTGGCTTCTTGCCCTCATGAACTGACCAACTAAACAAACAAGATTATACAACCATGTTACCGCATGGCTATGAGAGCTGGGCAGAATATTTCCACAAGAGCTATGATAGAGAGTGTTGGGGGGCTGGTGAGTCTGGGGACCCAGGGCGAGCAGGGATGACCTCACTCAAAGGATGAGACACTGGAGGGGTGCCTGGGTAGCTTAGTCTGTTGAATGTGTGACTTGTGATTTGGTTCAGGTCAGGATCTCAGCACGATGAGATCAAGCCCAAGGTCAGGCTCCCCCCTCAAGGAGGGAGATTCTTTTTTTTTTTTTTTAAAGGTTTTATTTATTTATTTGACAGAGATAGAGATCACAAGTAGGGAGAGAGGCAGGCAGAGAGAGAGGAGGAAGCAGACTCCCTGCTGAGCAGAGAGCCTGATGCGGCCTCCATCCCAGGACCCCGAGATCATGACCTGAGCTGAAGGCAGAGGCTTTAACCTACTGAGCCATCCAGGGGCCCTAAATAAATAAATAATTTTTTTTTTAAAAAAAGGTGAGACATCGGCAAAGAGACACATTAACAATAATTACCATAAGAATATAGCTAATGCTGAGGTAATGCTCCGTGTGAGTCAGGGCTGTTTGACAGATGTAAACTTCCTGAATTCTTTTTTTTAAAGATCACATTTATTTATTTGAGAGAAGGAAAGTGCATAATCAGGGTGAGGGGTAGAAGAAAAGGAGAAGCAGTTTCCCCAGTGAGCAGAACGCCTGATATGGGGCTCATCCCAACACCCTGAGATCAAGACCTGAGCCGAAAGCAGACACTTAACCCACTGAGCCACCCAGGCGCCCCAACTCCCTGAATTCTTTTTTTTTTTTATCCCTGAATTCTTGTAGCAAACCCTTGTGCTAGGTACTTTTATATTTTATTTTATATATTAGTACATAAAATGCTAATAGAACACGTTTTATACTAAATTTAATAAAAATAAAGTATAAAATGGATATGCCCATATATAACTTTTACGTTTTTAATATCATACACATATAAAAATATATAAAAATCCCCATGTTACAGATGGGGAAACCGAGGCACGGTGAGGCTGGGTCATTAAAAAAAACCACGTTGGTCTGACGCACAGCTGATGCCAAGTATTCCATTAGCTTTGTGGGTACAACACAGGGATTCCACAAGTCTATACGTGATGCTACGTCCACAGCGTAGCCTAAGTAATTTTTTAACAAAAAAGCCACAGGCATCTAACTACACCTCATAGTGAGCGTGGTTAAGGGAAGCGTGCAAGAAGGGGCAAGTAAGGGTGGAGCCAGAGGAAAGAGTGCGTGTCCACGCTGGCCTGGCAGGAGGGCGCGGAGGGAAGGGGGGGGCGGGAGTGGTGCGCAGGCGCGATGGGTGGGCACAGCAATGCGCAAGCGCAGAGCAGGGCGCGTGCGTGCGCAGGCGCAGGCGGGCACGTGGTACCTTGAGGAAGGCCTTGGCGGCTCGCCGGCACTCCTCGTAGTACTCGATGTAAGTGAGCAGGTGCCAGCCGTTGCTGCCCTTAGAGGCGAGCGCGATGTAGTTGGGGTACATGGTGGCCGTGTTCATGACCATGTCGTGCACCGTGATGGGCGTCTGGCTGGTGAAGTCGTCCTGCCGCAGGTAAACCTCACCGTCGCGCTTTGACGTGCAGTAGCGGTGGCCTGTGGGCAGGCGGGACTCGGGGGCAGTGAGACCCCAGGCGGGTGAAAGAGGGGCAGGGCTGTGGCCCTGATGGTGGCAGGGGGTGGGCAGAGGAGGTGGGGGAGTGAGGGGAGAGGCATGGCGGACGGAGGAAGAAAGACACCGCGGACGAGGAAGGGGACGGAGGGGGATGGGAAGACACAGAGGAGGGCGCAGGGACGGGTGGATAGATGCACTGGTCCAGACCCTGGGGTTCAGCAGCAGCCCCACCAGCAAGCGGGCAACTCAGTCACAGGGCCATTGGCCGTCCTGTGGACTCCTCAAGGACCAGCACCTTTGACAACTCTGTCCACCTTCGCCACCTCCCTCCCCTACTCCCAGCCGCCAGGCCAGCCTTCCCCCACCCCCATCTGACCCGGAAGATCCGGAGGCTGGCTCAGCCAGCTTAGCCAAACCTGACTGGTTTCTCTGGGGCCCAAAGAGCCCCCACCCCACCTTTAGCTACAATTTCTGGTCGGGGATATCTCTCAGGTCGACTCAGTGTCTTGAGTGAGGACATGGTGTGCAGAGTATCTTCGGCCTCTCTTCTTACTGCCTGGGGAGCTTCTGGTCTCCTGGGATATTCATAGAAACATGGTTGTAGTCCCGTGGAGGGCTGGGTGTGTCCAGCTCTGTGGAGGCCCTGGGGTCCCACCTGGCCATGGGGGGGTGGTGGTCAGGGAAGGCTGCTGTGAGCAGTGGGTAGGAGTTGACCCAGCAAAGAGGGGAGGAGGAAACATCTGAGGAAAGAGAGGAATGTGATGAAGGCCATTGGGGCTGGAGTATAAGGAAAGGTGGAGGAAAAGGAGGAAATGAAGCAAGATAGGTGGTAGGGTGGGATCAGCATAAGGTCTTGCCGGCTATGTTAGTAAAAAATGGCTTTCTGGTACTTTCTGTGTCCATCCCCCACCCAGTGTGCAGACCGGCTGACCCCTGCCAGGAGCTGAACTATCTCAGCTCCCAACCCCGGCCTTCCACCACAACACATTTTCACCCTTCTCTGTCATTGGAGAGGCTGTGCCCACTTCTGTCGCCCAGTCCTTTTTATGAGCTTTGATCACCTCCCTGCTCTAGCCACAGGGGGACAGCGGTCTCTAGATGACATCCAGAATGTTCTGTCTGTGGCCAGCCTTTGTGACCTCACTGTGGATTCCATAGCCTGGAGCCATGATGTGATGTGGCCTGTTGCTGCTTGGCGGAGGCCCGTCTTAGGGGCCAGGGGTCTGTCCCACAGCCAGTGGTTCCCAAAGGTGACAGCTCCCAGGGAGGAGCCAGCAGCAAAATCTTGGGTTTAAAGCTGGCATCTGGAGGGACTTCATAGTCCTTGCCCAGCGTTGTTAGGTTTGGGTGACAAAAGTCACAGGGGGACGGGAAAGGGAGTGGTGAGATGGAGGAGGCACGTGGAAGTCGTGATGTCTCCGAAGCCAGGGAAGATGAGTCAAAGAGCCAGTTAAGGGGCTCCCTAAAGGTGGAGAAGGACTTTGAGTCGCTGTGCCTGGGGGCTCCTGAATTTGTCCGTCAGGCACAGTCTGGAGCTAGAAGAGTCTCCCAGATGGGCAGACAGCTGCATCTTCACATACTGTGTTGGATGCTGTTGAAGTTGATAAACGAAAAAGTCATTTCAAGGCCTCTCTGGTGCCTCAAAAAATCAAACATAGAGTTACCATATGCCCCAGGAATCCCATTTCTGGGAGCACACCCAAGAGAATGGAAAGCAGGGACTAGAAGAGTTTTTGCACGCTCACGTTCCCAGCAGCATGATTCATTATAGTTAAAAGGAAACCACTGTCCATTGATGAAGGATAAACAAAATGTGTCCATCCATATAGTGGGCTGTGATTCAGCTTTAAAAAAGGAAGGCCCTGCTGACACCTGCTACAATGTGGGTGAATCTCAAGGACATTGTGCTCAGTGACATAAGCCAGACACAAAAGGATAGATACCGCCTGATCCTTCTCACGGGAGGTCCTCAGTAGTCAGTGTGAGTAGTCAGACTCAAAGAGACAGAAAGTAGAGTGATGGTTGCTGGGGTGGTTGCCAAGGCTCTAAGTCTTGATTGATTGGGAATCAAAGGGGGAGAGCCAGGCGGTTTCTGGGGCCAGCAGTGGGAGCCTCACTTCCTGCTTTGGCCGGCAGTCTCCTGAATTAGCAACAGCTGCTGCTGCTGCTGCTGCTTCTTTTTTAAGATTTTATTTATTTATTTGACAGAGAGAAACACAGCTGGAGAGGGAATACAAGCAGGGGGAGTGAGAGAAGGAGAAGTAGGCTTCCTGCCAAGCAGGCAGTCTGATGCGGGGCTCGATGCTGGGCCTCCGGAATCATGACCTGAGCTGAAGGCAGCCACTTAACAACTAAGCCACCCAGGCGCCCCTGAATCAGCAACTTCTGGGGCATAAGCAGTTTTCCTGAGCAGAGCAGGGGCAGCATGAGTCCATCAGCCACTGGAGAGGTGATGGAGCCTTCTCAACTGAGGACCTAGGAGTTATTCCTGAGCTTTTCTAGCCCTGTGAGCAATTCTACCCCCCCCCCCAACGAGCTCTTTTGAACTGTCATGGATAAACAATAAAATTTGCCCTTTGTAAGATGCCAATTTTTTTTTTTAAGATTTTATTTATTTATATGACAGAGTAGGCAAAGAGAGCGGAGGAAACAGGTTCCCTGACGAGCAGAGAGCCCGACGTGGGCCTCGATCCCAGGACCCCGAGATCATGACCTGAGCCAAAGGCAGAGGCTTTAACCCACTGAGCCACCCAGGTACCCAATCCGAGTCCAGTGATTTTTAATAAAAGTCATAGTTGTGAAGTTATCACCATAATCACCCTGAAAAGTTCCCCTGTGCCTATATGAGATTGACTGAGCCCCTTATCCCAGCCTTGGGCAACTACCGATCTCCTCTCCGTCTCCATCATCTTGCCTTTATTAGAAATGTCATGTGAATGGAGTAATACGGTGTGTAGTCTTTTGGGTCTGGCTCCTTCCACTTAGTGTAAGTTCATCTGCGTGTCTCATTTGTTCATGTGTTTATGGTGGAGGAGTGTTCCATTATTTGGTACTGTGTTTTGTTGTTGATTCATCGGTGGGGGGACATTTGGATTTTCTTCTAGCATTTGCTGGTTATGAATAAAGCTGCTGTGAACATTTGTGTACAAGCTTTTGGGTCATTTCTCTTCGGTGTGTACCGAGGAGCTGAATTGCTGGGTCATATGGTAACTCCATGTCCAACATTTTAAGAACCTTTCTAAACTGCTTTCCGAAGTGGCCTTGCTGTTTTGCATTCCCCCATATTCTTGCTGGCACTCAGTGTTACCAGATTTTACATTTTTAGCCATTCTGGGTGGTGTGAAGTGCTGTCTCATTGTAGCTTTGACTTGCATTTCCCTGACGAGTGACATTAAGCATCTTTCAAAGGCTTAGTGACCATTTGTCTGTCTTTAGAGAAATGTCCAATCAAATCCTTTGCCCTTATCGAAATTGAGTCCTTTGTGTTTTTATTGTTGAGTTGTAAGTGTTCTTTACATATTCTGGTTACAAGTCCTTTAGCAGATATATGATTTTTAAAAAATAGTTTATTTATTTATTTGAGAGAAAGAGTGAGACAGAGAAAGCCCACAGAGGGAGAGGGAGAAGCAGGCTTCCCGCCGTGCAGGGAGCCCGATGTGGGACTCCATCCTAGGACCCTGGGATCATGACCTGAGTCAAAGGCAGATGCTTAACCAACTGAACCACCCAGGTGCCCATAGATACACGATTCTTAAATATTTTTGTCCTTTCAGTTTCAAGGTTGACATTTACTTGACAGTATGTCTTGAAGGGCAAGAGTTTTTAATTTTGGTGAAGTCCAGTTGTGTCATTTCTTTTTCATTTATGGTGTGTGCTTTGCAATCACATCTATGAAATCTTTACTTAATCCAAGGGCACAAAGATTTTCTCTTTACCCCTAAAGTTTTGTAGTTTTGGCTTTTATATTTAGGTATATGATACATTTTGAGTTAATTTTGGTGCATGGCATGAGGTGAAGGTCTAGTTCTCTTGTTTTGTTTGTTTTTGGCATATTATTCCAGCATTATTTATTGCAAACACTGTCCTTTCCCCCACTGAACCACTGTGGTACCTTTATCCAAAATTAGTTGGCCATAAATGTGAGGTTTCATTTCTTCACTGTCTGTGGTATGGACCTTACACCACATTGTCTCGGTCAATAGCTTTATGGAAAATTGTGAAGACAGAAGTCTTGCATCTTTGTTCTTTCATTAAAGGCAAGTATCTGGTGGATGGCAGGGCCGTATAAGTGATTGTGGGAAACACAAGGATTACAAGGACTCTGAACAGGGAGATGATTTACGGCAGCAGGGGAGGACTTAGGAAAACGGCAGGCTCGGAGTTCAAATTCTGACCTCAAATCATGTTCACAGAAGCTATTCTATGGAGGCTTTCGGTAATTTGTTAACCTCTTCCAGCCTAGGGTGCTGAGTTGTAACGTGGTGTGAATTCACAACCTCTCCAGATCTTTGCATGAAAGTTAGGATATTATTTGAGTTAACAGTACCCTGAGAGTGCAAGTACTGAAATGGTGTTATTTGGAAGGAAGACTGTACGACTTTCAGCGCCCTCAACTTTTATTCATTTATTTATCAAATTTTTACTTAAATTCTAGGTAGTTCACATGTGGGGCAGTTTTGGTTTCAGGAGTAGAATTTAGTAATTCATCACGTAGGTCGAATACCCAATGCTCATCACAACAGGTGCCCTCCTGGGTACCCATCATCCATTTAGCCCACCCACAACCCCCCTCCCCTCCAGCAACCCTCAGTTTGTTCTCCATGGTTAAGAGTCTCTTATGGTTCGCCTCCCTCTCTCCTCTTTTTTTCCCCTTTCCCCACATGTTCATCTGTTCTGTTTCTTAAATTTCCCGTGAGCGAAATCAGGTAGTATTGGTCTTTCTGTGACTTATTTTGCTCAGCGTAATACACTGTAGCTCCAGCCATGTCCTTACACATGATAAGACTTCATTCTTTTTGATAGCTGAGGAGTACCCCACTGCACACACACACACACACGCACAGCCCACATCTTCTTTACCCGTTAATATGTGGACATCTGGGCTCTTTCCATCGTCTGGCTGCTGTGGACATCAGTCTTGCTCACAATCTGCCGGCATTTCTCACAAACGTTTCAGTGTGTAGCCCAAACACGGACGCTGTCGCCCACAGCAAGCGTGCAAGCCCCCAGGTCAAGACGTCAACGTTACCGCAGGAGCATCTGCATGACCAGGCCTCAGACCTCATTCGTAGCTTCTTTTTTTCTTTTTCTTTTTTTTTTTTTTTTTAAGATTTTATTTATTTGACAGAGGGACACACAGCCAGAGAGGGAACACAAGCAGGGGGAGTGAGAGAGGGAGAAGCAGGCCTCCCGCCGAGCAGGGAGCCCGATGTGGGACTCAGTCCCGGGTCTCCAGGATCATGACCTGAGCCGAAGGCAGTCGCTTAACAAACTGAGCCACCCAGGCGCCCCATCATTCGTAGTTTCTTAACTAGTTCAGCAAGGGCTTCCTTTCGGGGCTGGGATGCAACCCGGAATCGTATACACGTAGTTGTCGGGCCCCCTCAGCCTCCCTTCAGTCTGGAACAGAGCTCCAGCTTGGGGTCACCTGCTCTTGTTCTTGACCACGCTGGGGCCGTGCTTTTGTCCTACAAATGAGCCAGCGGGGGCCTACTGGAACTGGCCCCGTGTTGTTTACTTCTTCACAGCAGTTTGGGGCCTGCTGGGTCAGAAGCCCTCTGGTGCCGAACCCCAATTTTTTTTAACTTGGAAAAAGACCATTTTCCAGATCCCAGGGGTATATTAGGTATATTGATCATGATATACCCTTGGAAAGGAAAGATGGTAGCAAACTTGGTTTCTTACACATCCAGTCGTTTAAAATATATCTTCAGTAAGCATATTTTTTGCCATGTAGAGCCTGCCTGCTTCTTATATCCCTTGAAATTGCACCCCACATGTACCAGATAGAAGGCAAACCCCCCAGCTCTAAGAGCCCAGGACACTGTGCCCTTTGGAGCTCTCTGCCCCAAGTGGCTAACATCGTCACCTAGGTCACCTAGACGACTAAGCCCCCTCCCTGCCCCCTGGGGCACGGGGCTGCGGCCTTGCCCTTCTCCCCTTCTGGGCAGTAGGTTTGGGGCTGTTGCCTCCGGAAAGTCTCGTTCTGTGAGGGATAACCCCCTGCATGCAAACCAAAGTTCTGCCCAAGTAAAGCTTCCGTCCTCCTCTGCTCAAGCCCAGGCCCCCAACCCCTCCAACTCACTCCAGCTTTCTCGGAAAGAACACGACCGAAACCATGCTGGGTTCATGCTGAGTAGTGCAGGTATCAGGAGGTGACGAAGACCTTGGCCACCGGGTCAGGTTGGTGTCTTTCAGGTTCCCCCACCTGAAACTGATCTTTCCTGCTGTGACAACTGATCAGAATTTTGTTGGGAGGTATTATGAGATGGCACCAATTATCTTCCCTAGCATCAAAACTCCAGCCAGTGACCTTGGTACCCACTGACGGCTCCTGTTTGTCTCCCCCCCACACACCCCCACTCCCCATCATGATTGCCAGAGACTTTCTCATCCCATCATTCTTTCTGTGTTATTCGTGACTTTGTATTACTATAATGACTACAAGTTATTCCATGGGTTGGTTTCTGTTACTGTCTTTCTTTGTTTCCATGAGCAAATTGCCTCCCATGTGGCTGGTGGAAAGCCCTTCCCTCTGTCCCTTTGGCAGGTACCACTTTTTTTTCTTTTTCTTTTCTTTTCTTTTCTTTTTTCTTTTCTTTTCTTTTCTTTTTTTTTTTTTTTTTTTTTTTGAGTACTTTAAAACTTTCTGACCTAAAATATTCCAGGCACCTCTTTTACATTCCCTGTCTTAGCCCTGGAATCAGACACTTTCCCAAACATGCCTCTTGGTGCCTTTTCGCAGTAGATGGGATTTAGAAACCAAGATCTGTGCCCACTGCTGCCAGGCCCTCAGAGCAGACAGAGAGAGAAAACGTGTGTGTGTGTGTGTATGTGTGTGTGTTTGCACACAACTGAGTGTGTACGTACACAGAGGCAGATGTATTTATAACACACATCGGTAATTCTGTCTGTGTAAACGTATTATAAAACTGTGAGTTTGTACAGTACCTCCAGTCCAAACATATATCTCATGGGTCTTTCTAAACTTTTATTACCTAAATTTCTTCTCTGCCAGTGAGAAACTTACCTGCTGCTTTTTAAAAATCTATTTACGTATTTGCTCAATGTACTCAGTCTCCCAGCCACAGTGTCTCTCCTTCTCCCACCACCTCTGGGTTCCTCTCTGTTCCACACCCTTGGCCTCTAAATCTGCCCCCTGCTTCTCTGTGCAAGTACCCACCTTGCCCACCATGTTCTCAGCCACTGTGCTAATTTGCCACTGCCTGGAAGTGAATTCTTCCCTCCCTACCACGCGCACGCACACGCGCATGCACATGTATGCACATGCATGCATGCACATTTTTTATAGCGACATAAATATTTATATATAGTTGATTCTTGTTATATGTGGCATTTGCGTCTATCAAGGTGCTGTGAACACCAAATTGTTAAAAATAAGTGAACTGTTGCTCTTAGGTTCTTGGCAGCCTCTGGTCACAATGTTTTCGTCAACTGTTTTGATCGGTACCTAACCTTGTTTGTGTGTGTTTTCTGTTCAGGGACACCTTATTTAATACACATTGCTGAATCATTAGTCATGAACTTGCGGCCAGCAGTGCTGTCGTTCATGCCTGAATGAAGTTTATCTAACACCTCCGTTTTCTCCCCCTGGGCTCATCCTGACCTTCTTGTACTCAGGAACACTAGACAGTGTTTCAGCATTAGACTTGGGGGCCACTTTCAACAGTGACGTCACCCAACAAAAAAGGCAAAAACGTGGCCCTAAGTGGATCCTCAGAAGGGTGTGTGGTTTCCCCATGAGCAGAAGCAAGAAGGCAGGACAGTGCCATGTTTGACCTCAGCTGGGCTCCGATCTCTCACCGCTCCGTGCGTGTCTGCAGACGGCCACAGCTGTGGGCCGGGGACATTGCTTTGGGGCTTACAAATAAATTTTAGTGAGCAGGCAAACTTGCAAATACCAAATCTGGGGGGGAAAAAAAAAGGAAGAGGAGGATGGACTGCATTTACACATGAAGAAAATAGAACTAAAAACCTACGAGGTTGATAAGGAAGGCCATCAAAAATGCTGTTAGCCCTACATGTATTGCATTTGTGTCTTGTTTTGTTTGGCAAGGAGAATGTCTTCATATGTTTCTAATCTATTTATAATTTTATGTTTTATAAAGGAAAGGGACCCTGGACTTCCCTAAGTTACTGGAACCTTAAAAGACTGTAAATTTTCTTTCTCCTGTCCTTGTGGGCAGTCCTTCTCTGGCCTGGGAGGTGTCCCTTCCACTGACCTTTCAGGAACCAGGCCAGGGTTGGTCTGCCTATACATGGACTTTTGGATGGAAGAGGAACGAACTTCTGTTTTCTTTAATTGCTGTTATCTGGTGAGCAAAACTCATCTGCAAAGATAGGGCTCATCAAGAGCCATAGCTGTTAACCAGGATTGATGGGGGTTTTGATGGTAACAGTTCACCTGCAGTGAGGGCACTTGGGCATCAGACGCGCCACGCCATTTGCCCCCTCTGTGCCCCTTCACCTGGGAAGGTGTGAGTCTCCGACAGCTGTCTCGTGAGATGGGGTTCTGTTTTTGCAGATTCCCACCCCCTCCAGACAGAAGGTTGAACTCACAGAGCCCGTCAGATTTTGAAGCCGGAACTGAGTCCAGAGTCAGAACTTCTCAACAGAGGACAAAATGCTTGAACACGAAGCCACAAATCAGGACACGGGACGCTGAATTGCTTTATTTTCAGAACTTGGCAGGGTTTCCAAGTTGCTTCCAGGAAGATGAGTTGGTTTGGGGACCCACTTCTTCAAACTCGTGAAGGTTTTTCTGTCTGGGGCCTCTGTCGTTCCTCTGGGGAGAAAAAAAAGATCTAACTGCAACCAGCGAGCTGAGATCTTTCTTCTGAAACAAGCAGTTCTTCACAGACCTCCCCATCAGCTTCCCTGGGATCACGCCTTGAAGGTTCACAGGGTTCAGGGACCTGTGATTATCCAGTGTGGCTGGAAAATGCGCACACGGACAGGGCAGCTAAAAGCCGAGGAGAGAGGCCTCAGAAGCAGCCAACCAGCCGGTCCCTTGCTCTTGGACTTGCAGAAAATAAACCCCTGTGGGGGAAGCCGGTGAGTCTGTGGTACCGTGCCACTGCAGCCCCTGTAGAAGCTCCTGTGGGGCAGTAGGCTGGGGGGCCGCAGAAGCCAGTGACTGGACCATCAAAGGATTACCAGGGTCCCTTGGGACAACTGAATCTCTGTTCTGTCCTCCTGCACTTGCGTCCAGCTAGATTCTCCCAAACCTCTCAGGGACCCCTGGCATTAGAGGGACTCCTACGGATGAGACTTGGGAGAAGAGAGGGTCGGGGGAGGCTGGGTGGAAGTTGTTCAAACCCCCATCCCTCACCCTCTGAGATGGGCCAAGGCACCTCACTCCTTGGGTTCCTGGCAGGTGGCACTTTTCCCCACCAGTTTCTGACAAAGGTCAGCCCCAAAGAAGCTACAGTGTACCCTCTGGGGGTTTTTCTGGAAGGGAAAGCATGAGTTGGGCCAGACCTAGAAGCCCCGGCGAGCAAAGGCGTGCTTGTGTGTGGCCTCCCCAGCTCCGCTCACAGACCCGCTGCCGCGCAGGGCAGGCTGCCTCTGCCGCACCCGTTCCGGGCTCAGCCCAGCAACGCCAGTCTCACCGTCGGGACAGCCAGGAGCAGCTCCGCCAGGGAAGTCAGTGGTAGAATTGTTCAATTTGCTTTTTGTATTTCTGGGTGATAAAATGTCTCCTAATCTTGGTCGTTGGACCTGTGGAGAAAGGAGAGACCGTTCGGAGGCGGGGATGAAATTAAAGTCCATGAGTCCCACGTGTGGGCCACAGGGTCCCTATGGCTGTGGCAGGCTGGCGCTGGCTGGGGCTGGCTCGGCCAGGGACTTCATGCATGCCTCGCCGTCCCCGTCAGCCAGCATGGGGATGACAGACCCTGCCCCTTGCCCCAGGCTGTGCGGTGAGGACTTTGGGAGCCTGGGGGCAGACAGGGTGCCGACCTCTGTGCCTCGTGTGGCCGGTGCATCCCACGAAGGGGCCACACCAGCCCCTGATTTTACAGGTGCGGAAACGGGCTCAGAGAGGGCCAGTTGCTCTGTGCTGACCCAGCACATGCGCGGCAGGGACAAGACTTGAATTTAGGCCCCGGTCCACTCCCCAGGCTACTCTCAGGCTCTGGGTCACCATGGGTTCAGGCTTCCCCAGCTGTGTCCTGAGCAGCCCCACAAATACTGCATTTTCAGACTGTGGTGGGAAGATCCAAGGATAGGAGGGTCAAGTCACTGGGAGGGGACGGGATTTGAGCCCACGTTGTTGGAGGCTGTGTGCCTGCCGTCACTCTAACTGCAGTCCATGCCGTCAGGTTAGAGCTGAGTGCCGATAGCAAGCCCCAGAAAGGACATTGAGGGAAAGCATGACCCCCAGCCACCCTGGAGTGAGCCCTCCCCTCGTGGGATGGACAGACCAAGATCACGGAATATGTAGGGTAATGTCAGACTGTGATGTGTCATGGGGAAGATGGCAGCAGTGTCAGAGGGGGCTGGTGAGCTGCAGGGCTGCTCTGTTAAGGGCAATGGGGAGTCACGTTAGCCAGGATGGTCAGAGAAGGCTGCCCGAGGAAGTGGTCTTTAGGGTTGACGTGGACAGTGAGAAGGAACCAAAGAATTGATGGGGGGGGGGCATTCCGAGCAGAGGGAGCAGCAGGTTAAAAAAGCCTGAAACGGAACTGTACCTGGAGCGTTGTGGGAGCAGCATGCAAACCTGTGAAGTTGGGGCAGAGTGAGTTAAAAGGAGAGGTCAGTAGGAGAAAGGTCATGCAAGGCCATAATAAGGAGTTTGACTTTTATTCTTGGAGCCGGGCATAGGGGAGAAAGGACGTGTGTGTGTGTGTGTGTGTGTGTGTGTGTGTGTGTGTGGTGGGGAGCTGTGCACCAATGAGCAGGAAGTGGACCCTCAGGCCCCAAGAAAGGACACATTCTCAGTTCCCATGTGGCCCCGGACACTAGCAAGGGACCAGCCTCCAAGTGCCAAGGCCACCTGCTCTCTGGGCTGCTCACCCAGCTCTCCGTTTAGGACAGAAAAGTCCTTCTCCAGGATGGCCCACTTATGGATTCTCTGCGCATTGGAAATGGCTTCCTGATTCACAGCATCTATGCCTTGCTGGATGGCCTTGTAGACCAGGGGGTCCTGCCGCTCCAGAACCTCAGACACGGTGGACACATGGCTTCCCAGTTTCCGACAGAAGTGGATGACCTCCAGGCTTAACTTGTCCAGTGGCTCTCCGCTCGTCCTGTCAACCTCACACTGCCCCAGGACACTCTCATCACCACACCCAATTACTACACACACTCCCTGGCCACACCTGAGGACCAGGAAGTGCGTCCCAAACCCACCAAGGTGCACCCTCCGGACCCTGGGGCACAGACCCCCTGACCATCCCCCACCCTCCCGGCAGGACAGCACACCCACATTACCTTCAGTGTCAGCAGCATACTCAGAAACTCTGCCCTGTCTCCCACTAACAGAGCATTACTGATTATGGGGATCTTCTCTTTAACCAAATTCTCGATGGGAATAGGGGACACCTTTTCACCGCTGGCTGTGATAAGGAGTTCTGGAACAAAGCGTGGCTCAGTGAGGGTTCAACAGTGGGCTACAAAGGGCTTGCCCCCTCGAGGATCAGAGGGGACAGATGCTGACACAGATGGCCGCTCACTTAGAAAACCCCAGAAGCAGAGAAGGACTGGCCCATGGCCGAGGCTCCCACCATGCCCTTCTCCAAGCCCCGCACCCAACATCACTCTGCTCCCTCCTAATATCCTTGAAATTCCCATCAAATGTCCAAGTCCTATGCATTTCACTTGGACAGCCCTATATGAATCTATTGCCTGTTTCTTGGTCCTCTGTACCCTCTCCAAGCCTCCAAAAGTCTTGCTTGGAAGATAGTGCAGTGCTTCTGGCCATGCCCTGTCTCTGTCTCCTGATTTTTCTACCACTTGACAACTCCAAAAGAACCTTTAAGAGAATTGTGTCACTTTCCCCCCAGCCTCCTAGATTCTCCGAGAGCTCCTCTTCCTGTCCCAGATCTGTTCTTCTCTTTCATCCAAGGTTGCGGGCTGCCTCCTATCCCACCTCTCCAAACTCTGTCTTATCCCGTCATCTTTCAGCCATCCCCACTAAGGTGGTTAAGGCAGTGGTAATAATATGATTGTGATGGACACCTGTGGTGCTGTGTGCCAGGGCCTCAGGTACCCAACTCTGCTGTTGGTTTTGGGAACCCTTCTCTCCACCTCGAATGTTTGTGGTTTGGGTGAGGACTGCCAGGATGAGCATGTGGCCAGGTCTGATCAGTCCGCACACTCTAGTCTCTGCAGAGATTCATCTTGAGATGGGATCCAGTGAAAGCCAGCTCTAAAACTTTGGCTGTGCATTGGTGGTTAGGGCGAGCCTAGACTGTTGGTAGCCATCTTGTCACCAAATGGGAAAAGTCTCTCCTAGAACGGCCCCAACTCCCAGGACATCTCTCAGTAAGGGAAGGATAAAGCAATGCCTCGTGTTTTTTTGGCCCCTGGGTTCAGCCGAGTCTGAAGTGAGACCTCTTGGACGTCCCCCTTTCTGAGCTGACAGTTTCTCCTTTTCACTCCAACCTATTTCAGGAGTCTTTTCTATGGCTTACCACAGAAATGATGCTAACCTAGCACACTCACTGAATAGTTACTGCCTAGGTCGAGCTCACTGCCAAGTACCTTTGATGCGGCCGGTGACGTACAGGTAACCCTGATCGTCCACGCGGCCCAGGTCCCCGGTGTGTAGCCAGCCTTCGCCGTCGATGGCCTCCGTGGTCGCCTCTTCCATTTCTAGATAGCCCATGAAGACGTGCCGACCCCAGATACAGATCTCCCCAATGCCGCCCTTGCTCTGCTGGTACAGCATGTTCTTACACCCAGCCGTGATTTTGCCACAGCTGCCGAGGGGTGGGAGGGGGGGAAACGAGGGCTCAGGGACGCAAGGTCACCCACCCAGGTCAGCCTGGGTCCACAGTCCCGGGATCCCCCCACAGGATCAGATGCTCTCACCCTTTCCAGGACCCAATGGGCATGAGGAGGTATACAGATAGTTCCAAGAAAAGGAAGTACAGATCGATTTGAAACATACACAAAGCAGTTTTTTCCAATGTCACTGATAATAAAAGGAACACACAGGAAAGTTGTGTTGAGGAGCCATTTTTTTTTAACCAACTGGTTGAGCACTATGGACAGTGTGCATGGAAAATGTTGGCTTCCACATTATTTGTGGTGACCCATGATGGATAGGACGCTGTAGGTATCCACCAGTAAGAGGACCAGTTCAGTAAAGGACAGTGCGTGCACCCAGGACCCTCTGCAGCTGCTAAAGACCCTTCTCTACAAGATAGGGCTCTCTCGCTGGCCCAATCTGTCTGATTCCTGAGCTTGGATAATGGGACTCAGGACCTAAGGGAAGTTGATATTATGAACCTGGAGATATAGGAAGACACCAGGTCACCTGACCTCATTTGGGGAGATAGTAAATTAGTTCAGAGAGGGCGAGTTTTATATTCATTTTAGCATGAGAAACGCTTTTGTTGCGGAGAAGAGCATAAATGTCCATACACTGCTCATACGAGTCTCGCTTAAAAACAGTGGTGGTGTGGTCTGGCCTCTGGGAGGGTGTTAGGGGCTGAGCTGTGTCCCTCTCCCCCATCACATGTTGTCTTGTGAACTCCCAGCCCCTCAGAATGTGACCGGATCTGGAACAGGGTCATTGCCGATGTCGTGAATTACATTAAGTTGCGGTCATCCTGGAGTAGGGCCACTCCAAGGCCAGCGTGCCTGGTGTCCTTATAAAAAGAGGAAGTTTTTATTTCAGATGCGCACACGGGGAGAACCATGTGCTGATGACGGTGGAGATTGGGGGGCTATGTCTACAAGTTCAAGCTTGGAGCTTGGGTCTTGCTGACCTTGGGAGAAAGCTAGAAATGGCCCATGAACCTGATTGAGATGGACCATGGCGAAGATGAAGGGTCTTCCATGGTGAACCTGGGGTGGGTGAGCCTGGGGGGGCCATCTGGTGGCAAAACTCACAGGTGACAATTGGGAAGACCCTGGAACATTCTACGATCCCTTGACCATGGGCTCTTGGACAACTGAGGGCTTCCCTCATTGTGAAGATTTAGGGCTTGGAAACTGGAGAACAGGGGTCATTCTGGAGACTCAGGTCAGGGTTCCCCTTCGCCCCGTGGCTTGCCCACCCTCCCACCTTTAACCCCGGTACCGCATGTTGCCGGAGGGCTGGGGGTCTTCCCAGGAGGCTGGTACCTGTGAATCTTGTAGTTATTCTGGCTGAATATGGTGTGGGGTCCTGTGCATTCAGTCATACCGTATATCTCGCTTACAGGCAAGTCCAGGCTGAGGAAGAACTCAGAGGTATCTTGGTTGAGAGGTGCAGCCCCACAGATAAAAAAGTGGCAGTAATCAAGGCCAAGGTCACTCTTGATCTTGCTGAACACGAGGGCCTTTGCCATGCGGTAGCTCACAGGAGTGTCATGTGTCCTGTGAATTAGAATGCCAACGGCAGCTGAGCAGCTATGGAGCCGAGCCGGGGTCGGTGGGCACCAGCTGGAGAAGGCTGAGCCCCTTCCCCAGGCTCCCTCTCTGCCTGGCCCTACAGGACCTTCCACCTACCCCAACATCCTTTTTGTATTGATCTTTAAGCCAATAACTCTTCCCCATGAGAACACCTTCTTCCTCAAGCTTGAAAATTTGATACTGTTTTCTTTGATAGTCTCCCGCATCTTCTCCCAGATTCGGGGCACCCCCAGGAAGGCAGTAGGCTTTACCTCCTGCAGAGTGCTGATCAGGGTACCCTGCAAGAGACCGAGCTGCGTTAGTCACACCTGCCCCCTGCCTGGAACCCAGATGTCCATCTCTCCCCAGCCTGCTAGCTCAGCCCCGGAGAAGCTTCTCTTGGCCGATTGGACCAGAGCGAGCACCCCGTCAAGGGAGCCAACCCACTGGCGGGCTGGTGGCCAACTGGAGTTCACTCTCTGGGTGAAATCTAAGGATTTGGTGGAGAGCACAGCCTGGTAACAAAGCCCAACCCAAGGAGGCAGTGGACTATTACACAGATGTTAAAAGGGATGTAAGACTGGGGCACCTGGGGGGCTCAGTTGTTAAGCATCTGCCTTCAGCTCAGGTCATGATCCTGGAGTCCCTGGATCAAGCCCCGCGTCAGGTTCCCTGCTCGGCGGGAAGCCTGCTCCTCCCTCTCCCACTCCCTCTGCTTGTGTTCCCTCTCTGGCTGTATTTCTCTGCCAAATAAAGAAATAACATCTTTAAAAAAAGAAAAGAAAAAAGGATGTAAGATTTCTTCCCAGACAGATCTGTGGGTTCAGCACAGTCCCTCTCAGAATCCCGGCAGACTTTGCCGCAGATCGACAAGCCCCTCTCAACATTTGTATGGGAATGCAGAGGACCTAGAATGACCAAAGCAGTTTTGGAAGAGAAGAACAACATGGGAAGAATTACTAACCAACTTTGAAATTTATTGTAAAATAGGATGATGGGCTATCCTGGTTTGCTCAGAACCCAAGGAGTTCCTGAAAGGTAGAATTTTCAGTCATAAAACCAGGAATGTTCCAGGCAAACCAAGGCAAGGTGGGCATCGAGCCAGAAAGGCCAGTCAGTGTGATTTGGGCGTAAGGCTGTATGTACGGGGTCCAACGGGACAGTATGGAAAATTCAAACACGAGTCTCTACATTTATGAGCAATTCACAGTCCATGAAAGAGCTCATGCAACTCAGTGGAGGGAAGGCTAGTTCTGTCCTGAAAACTAAAAGGAAGAACTCCATTTAGTGTCTTCCCACTGCAAGCAAAAGTGAACTCAGGAGGGAGCACAGACCCAAGCACAAGAGCGAAAACTATAGAGCCTGGGTAGGGAGCGTGACAGTCTGTGGCCCCAGGGCAGACCAGGGTCCCCGTGGATATGGCACCACACCCATGAAAGACAAAAGACTTCATTGGAGTTGAAAACAAAAAGACGCCACCGAGAGGGTGTTGGCGGACTGATGGTCGGGCACCACCATAAGAAGAGACGTGGCCACATTTTGAAGTGAGCAGAAGATTGGCACAGATACTTTTCTCCCAAGAAACATTAAGATACCTTTATGACCTGCCAGGTATCGGGTTGGTCGTTTGGAAACTCTTGACAGTTTTTGGAGATGAGAAGGATATGGGCAGATGGGAACTTCTCAGGTCCCGAAAGTGTGTGTGTATATGTGACACAATCAGCCAGAGAAGAAAGTATTTATCAAGTGACTACAACATCCCAGACACTGGGGTGGGCGGGGGAAGAGGGGCCAAGGAGATATCAAAGCAGAAAGCAAAATGACAGGGAGGAGATGTGGATAAGGGCCTTAAGATGGATTTGGTTTGGGGAGCTTTTTGGTGCTGGGAATACTGGCATTAAAAAAAAAAATGCACACACACATTCTGCTTTCAGTACTTTCAGTCACATCTTTGTTTTGTTCAGTGCACAACCCACACAACCATATGTGGATGCCCTGACTTGGGTAAAGACAAAAACTAAAAGAATGTGTTGACTGTGTCCATTGTTCTTAAATGGAGCATAAGATAAGGAGAGAGAAGGAACCCCTGGACCCAGCCACTGACTCCGGGCGGTCCTCAGCCTTACCTTGAGAGCGTCTGGTTGAGCAAAGTAGATGAAAGCCCCAATCTTCATGGGTATCCACATATCCATCATTTGAGCTGCAATGTGGCTGAGGGGGAGGTAGCTGACCACCACCTCCTGCTTTTCTGCGGCACAAGACAGGCCACTGTTCTTTGCTGCTGCGCTCGCCGTCCATGTGATCTAGAACACAAGTCGGACTTACAATCTGGGACGGGGGCCCGGCTTTACTGGAGGGCCACATACATGAAATTACTTAACAAACACAACACATCTGCTGTGTGCTTGTGCCCTGCTCTCACGCTTTGCAAACGTGAAGTCATCCCAGGCTGGGTCAGTAACTACGATCGTTTATACTTTACAGGTGGAGAAACAGAAGCCCAGAGTGGTTAACGAACTTGCCCGAGGCCAGGAGGCCGGCTGAACCGACCCCCTTGGATCCAACAACAGAGCCTAGCATCAGAATGTCTACATGGAAATTCAGAAATCGAGTGGATTCAGTAAGTGGCCCAGGATCCAATCCTGGCTCCATCGTTTGCTAGCTTGGTGACTGTGGGCTCTTTGCTCACCTGTAAAATGGGCACAGGGGCTTCTTGTGTCCAACAAACCAAATGCCATAATCCCATCACATAAATACCCCACACTTAGCATATGCGTGTTTTTCTTTCTCCGGTACGTGCCTTGATGTGTCGTTTTGCAGAGGTATAATTTTGCAGTCTGCTTTTCTTACTGGTGTCTATTAGGGCTCGTGGTCAAAGGAACGAGCCTGATACAAAAGCGAAGGTCAAGCAAAGCTTTATTTTGCACCAAGAATCGAGAATTCTACTGGCCTGGGCCAGGGTTGCCTCTAAAGAGAGAGAGCGGCCCCACCTATTCTTACAGGCTAGCTTTTATAGGGGAAAACCGCACCCCAGCTGACCCGACTCACTGTAACTTGCCTGAGTTAATTCTTTCACTCCGCTGTGATGATGGATACATTTAAACTGTTAAGTTCATAATCGCCACAGAGTGGTTTACCAGGGGATCTCCATTGGTCAGGGTCTGGGAGGTTAAGGGGATTAACTGATTGGGTATTCCCACCTGGTCCTAAGTACTGAACAGGTCGCTGACGGGGAGGTTAAGGGGGTTAATTGATTGGGCATCTCCCCCAACCTGGCACGCCTTTGTTTTCCAGGAGCTGTTTGCCCATATTTCCTGGAGCTGTTTTTCTGAGTAAACACGATGGCGGCTTGGACATCTAAATAGGTCCTTACAGTGTCCTCCCTCTCAGGCAAACAGGTACCTTGTTAATCTGGCCACATAGGCCTCCACACTGTTCCTCCCTCACATGAGGAATGGCCCTGCCTCAGGGCCTTTGCACTAGCTGTTCCCTCTGCTTGGAATGCTCTTCCTCCAGCTTGCCCCGCAACTGAGTCTTTCCTGAACACGACATTTCCGCTTGAATGCCACGCTACCTCAGAGGGGCTGTGTCATGCCTCGCAGACTGAAGTTGCCGTCATCTAAGTCTCAGGTGCTCTCCCACCACTACAAGAGGTCATGACACCTTACCTCCTGGTAGGGGGTTTAGCAAGGGGCTTACAGGGGCGTAGCTCAGCACGGCGCCAGGTACCCTGGGAACGGCAGCGACTTTGAACTGTTGATGCGTGTGGAGAGAATTGGGACCACTCCCTCTGGGAGGCAGCTCAGGGAGGCCAGAGCCGTTCTCGTCTCCATCTCACAGACGGGGAAGCAGAGGCCCAGAGAAGGGGAAGAGCTTGCCCCACCTCACACAGCTGGCAGGTGGGAGAGCCGGGATCCAGAGCCAGGCGCCCTCACTCCAGGGCCTGTGCTCCTCACCTGACAGTGGGGACTCCCAGGTCGCTAGGAGGAGAGACGCTGACCAGGGTAGGCTGAAGGGCTGACGAGATTCCTTTCATTTGTTTATACGCTCAGCCCATAGTGCCAGGCACTGGAGGCACGGCAGTGAACAGGAGACACAAGCCCTGTCCTTGAGGAGCTGCTGTGTCCGATAAACAAGGGACTCTATGTCAGCGTGAGAAAAACAGCAGCCAGGGAGAGGTCAGAAGTGGACGCAGTGGTTTATTTTTGTTTGTGGTTTTCAACATGTGAGTCAGGGAGGGCTTTTTGGAGGAGGTAACAGGTGAGCAGGGATCTGAAGGAGGAGAAGCGACAATCTAAAGGAGGCTCTTTGGCAAAGGGAACATTCAGAGGGAACAGCCGTGCAAAGGCTGCGTCCAGTAACTATTAATCTAGGCTGGGAGGAAACTCCTCATTGAAAAGCTAGTGATCTTTCTGATGGAAAACCTCCATTGCCAGCGGGTGTACGTCCTGTCCAACACTTTCCCACTCTTAAAACATACGCACATGTGCACCGCAGGCTGCTGCTTCCTAGTTTTTAATGGAAAGCACGTTTTGCTCTGTGTATATACTCTTTTCCAACCGGCCTTGAAATGTTTGTATCACATCTCCAAACAGTTTTACACATTAGCTGTGTAGAACTATGGCGGCTTTAAAAATGTGTCCTATTGAGGGCTGCCCAGGGGACTCGATGGGTTATGCGTCAGACTTTTGATCTCGGCTCGGGTCATGATCTCAGGGTCGTGAGATCGAGTCCCACATCAGGCTCCACGGTCAGCGGGGAGCCTGCTGGAGATTCTCTCGCCCTCTGCCCCTCCCCCTACTCTCTCAAATAAATGTTTCTTTTAAGAGAAAATGTCTGCTGTGGAACCAGCCTGGGTTCAGTCCCCACCACATTGCTGTCTGTGTGAGCTGGGCCAAGTTGCAGAAGCTCGCTGGACGTCAGTGTTTCCACCTGTAGATAGAGCCTGGTAGAAGTGGGGGGTTACCATGAGGATTTACTGAGGGTGAAGCTTTCGGAACAGTGCCGGGCATGTTGTGGGCCGTGACTGTCTCTCCTGCTCTTTTTGGTTGGTTTGTTAGCAGTTTCTTGAGGTGTAACTGACACAGAGTTGGACAGCTTGTGACATTTGTCCCCACCAGTGAAACCTTCACCAGCCTCAAGAGAGTGAACATGGTGTCACCCCTCTGTCATGCCTCCCTTTACACCCTGCCCCACACCCGGTCAGCCCCACGTCTTCTTTCTGTCCCTGTGGCTACGTTTGCTTTTCTTAGGGTTTTCTAGAAATGGGATCTTTTAGGACCTGTTCCCCTTATTCTTCCATACCAGTGGTCTAAAGTACTGAGTCCAAACGTAGTGTCTTTCCCAGGCACGGAGCCTTTCTTGAGTAACCAAAACATCAACTTCTGCTTTGCTTCTAAAAACACAGAATGTATGTAGCTCCCGCTTTCACCTGCTCGTTTTCTTCTTGAACACTGTTCTACGCTCTCTACAAATATATTAGCTCATTTCATTTTTGAAACAGCCCAGGAGGCAGGGACTGTCATTACCATACCCATTTTAGAGATGCGCAGATGGAGGCTTGGAGAGGTTGGGTGTCTGGGCCAAGACCACGAGGCAGGATTTGAACGCAGATCTGCTCTAAAGCCCCTGATCTCTGCCCCTGCACTGTGCTGCCCTCGTGGAAGCCTCCAGGTGACTCTCCGTGCTTTGCTGACTGAGGAGCCACAGGGGGCCAAACCCCCGAATACCACCCTGCCCCCTGTGGAGTGCGAATAGGAAGAGCCCAAGGGCCACTGGCCCGGGTGCTGCGAGGTTCATCCCCATTGGCAGAAACAGCACTTACATTGTCGTGACTAAGCATCACGCCCTTGGGATTGCCTAAGGTCCCAGCAGTGTAGATGATCACAGCACACTGATTAGCCCTCTGGCTTTCCATGATATGGTCCAGCTGGGAATTGGGGATGCTGTTGCCGAGTTCCATGAAATCATTCCACTGTGGAAAGAAGAGACAGGATGGGGACTAGGGATGTGAGGGGGACCATCGACACACCAGGAGTCCCCTTCCCCAGTCAGGTCTTGTGCCCTCTGCTTCTCTGAAACATGATCCCCAGCAAAGGGGAGGGCTCAGGGTCAGCAGTGGTGGCTCCTCTTACGAAAGTGCCCAGATGTTTGCTTCCCTCTTTCACTTTCTGGCGGGCTACTAGGTGTGGGCATGTGGCTGCGGCTGGTCGAATCACAGGGAAGGTCAGGGCTTTTGCTGAAAGTGCTGGGGCTGGAATGAGTCAAGATGTAGCCCCAGGAGCTGCCTAAGGTCACACAGCAAGAAAACAGGAACTAGCACTCTAAACCAGTACGTCAGAGTCAGAGCCTGTGCTCTTATCAGCCTTCCAATATGATGCCTCGAAAGGAGCTGTGGAGTCATATGGACTGAGCATCACACAGGACCTGCAAAAAGTCAACCACTGAGCCCCCCCATAAGGCTCTGGATGAGGGCCAGGCCCTGAATTCAAGATGGAGGGCACTCAGCACCTTTCAGGAGCGGAACCAGGGTGATGTTAGTCCCCATGACATCAGGTCGTATCTGAGGGCATCTCGGGTAGTTTCAGATGGGAGGGTGTTGCTGGCGTCCACTGGGCATCTGACACCGTGAGGGACAGCCCCGTGCAAAGAATTACCCACCCCAAGTGTCCACAGCGAGGAGGTTGAGAAATCCTATGTGAGTGGTGTGGCTAACGAGTTTTTTTGAGGTATCCAGAGCTCAAGTATTATTGCTTTGGTGGCCACTTTTAACCTCTGTTTTCTTCCTTAATCATTCACCATCCTGGTCTTAATATTTGAGTGTTTTCTGGAAGGTATGAAAGCTGGCAAGGTTTTGGTTGGCCAGAAAGGCTCATGGGTGCCTTTTGCCCCTGCTGCGTGGAGGGCAAACCAGACAAACTCTGAGACGTGGTGGGACTTCTGATTTGAGTCCTGGGTTTGAGGGTTTCATCTTGTGGACATTAACGGAAGCTTGTCCTTGTGCCTCACAAGCTTCCTGGCCCCGCTTCTGTGACATAACCTCATGTATCCTTACACACAGAACCCCTACTCTGGCTAAAATGCATTTCTGTTGCTCCTACGGAAACATTGTCTGACAAAAATGCCCCAAGTTAAGTGTCTGCCTTTGGCTTAGGTTGTGGTCCCAGGGTACTGGGTTCGAGTGCCGTGTTGGGCTCCCTGCTTGTGCATGCGCACTCTCTCTCTCAAGTAAATAAAAAATCTTTGAAAAGTAAAACACCCTGAGGCAGAATGCCTTTTCAAAAAAAACCCAACTGTGACATTTATGGTGTCACACACTCTTCAGTGGCCTTGCCCCTCCCTCAGTAAAAGGTGGTCTAGGTCCCCATCCCAGACCCCCCACTGCACAGCAGAGCTTTCGGTTGGCCTTGATGGACACAGCACGTTGGAAGTGATGGCATGTGGCTTTCAAGAATAGGTCATTAAAGGCAAGACATCTCCCACCTCTCTCTCTCCCCCCCCCCCTCGGTGTTCTCTGTAGATCTCTGAGCTGGGAGTAAGTCCAGAGATCCCAAGGTCACCATTCTGGAGAGGTTTCACAAAGCAAGAGAGGGAGGTCTAGGAGCCCCAGGTACAGAGTCTAGACCAGAGTGAGGACTAGGGACTTAGGCTCCAGTGCAAAAATTTAAGGAGATGCAAACAAAATAAAACAAAAAGACAACAAACCTTTGGCAATCAAGAGAAATCACATTTTAATGCAATATATTTTAAGTCACTAACCAGGCCAAAAAAAAATCCATGATGAATGAAATATCAAAAAAAAATTTTTTTTTTGAAATATCAAAAACTTAAGACAGGCTCCACCAGGGCTGTTAGTCCAAGCCATGGCAGAAATACTCAGCCCTCTATTCATATTTCATACATAATAAACGATGGTTCATGGTTTTAATGACACTATTATTGATGACTTGGCACATATTAAAGTTGAAAGTCAAGTTATAACAAATTCTGGTTGGGATATAAAGTAAATATTTAAACCTAATGCTGTGGGTTTTGACACACCCTACTTTTCGGTGATGTAGTATTTTTTTAATTGCCTTAAGGTTCTGAAATAAAAAATCAAGAATAAAATTATTGTTGTCTTAGGCCACCAATTTTGGGGGGAGATTTGTTGCACAGCAATAAATAACCAGAACGAACATCTTCCCATCAATCAGACCCTTTATGCCAGGAAGAAAAAGGAGGGCCCTAAAGGCCCCATCTGCCCGCCTTGTGGGGCCTGCCTTCCCCCCTGACTCAGTGGCCCCTTCCCACACTTACAGAGTACAGGTTATAACTGCTCTCCTTCACAGGCGCCTTGTACTGGATGATCACCTTCAGGGACTCCATCCTGCTCTGCGGAATCTGAAAGAAAGTTCCACGTGGGCCTCATGGCCCTGGGAGAGACTGAGAGTGGACGCCCTTCCTCAGCAATGGCCCATAGTGACCGCAGCCACTCTTCTCTTCCCTGCCCAGCCTGTACAACACTGCTCTTTGTCCCAACCAGCAGGACACAGCCTGATTTTAGGATGGGGTTCTTTGTGCTCCATGTCAGTAGCCTCCAACCCTTAAAGGCTGGTGAAGACGAGAGCCTCCTGAGTCCTGCTACTCTCAACAGAGTCATGGTTGTTGGTTTGTGAGCTGCCCCGACCCCTGCCCCGCACTGTGCACCCAGGATCCAGCTAACCTCCTAGCTGGAACTAGGCAACAAAAATCCTCTGTGAAGGTGACTGGAACCTGGACAGACTTGGGACTTTCTACCTATATTAAGGACTCTAAGGTTCAGTTGACCACACCTGTGGGATTCTAATACCCTCTTGATGCAAAGGAAGGGGTGTGCCTCTACTACAATATGTCTAGCCAATCCAGTGACGAAGTCACTTCCAACATCCGATATAGTAATTATAAATACAACCAAGTCTGCAGCGTGGATTGAGAGAAGAGGACAGAAACTCTGTTAACAGTTGGACAGGAGGTTTCCAGAGAGAGAGTGAGAACCGACATCCAGAAAGCTTGGAACAGGAAATGGCCAGGGATGTTTGAGGACTATGTGAAGTCTTGGATAGCTCGGATGAGAATGGAGGGAGAGGATTAGGGGTGGAGACAGTAAAGGATGGTGAGGGCCAGGTCAGCTGTACCTTGGAACAGTGGTGAGGAGTCTGGAGTTTATTCTAAGGAGGCAAGGAATCAGTGAAGAGTTGGAGGGCTGTGAGCCATGAGTATTGCTAGAATAAAAGACTTCCAAGCAGAAGTGAATATCCAGTTTGGAAGGAGCATGTCAGAAGCCTGGCTTTGACTGCTGCATACAAAGAGTATGCGGCATTTTCTAATGGTAGAAAAACCCAAATTGTAAGCCAGTATTTGGCAAAAAGGACCCAGTCTTCACCCACCACCCATCCCACAGTTTCTTCTGCTCTGAGCCGAAAAAATAGGGAATGATACGAGTATCAGAGATCGTAGAGGTGTCATTTAAGAACACAGTTTCATAAAGCTCAAGGCTGAAGGAAAAAGTCTATTCTCCCTGAACCAGGTCAGGAATAAGGCGTCCAAGGAGGTTTGGTGGTAGAATGTTCTATTTCACTGAGTCTAGCTGGATCCCATGTGTCTGGAAAGTCTACCCCGACTTCAGAGATGTTAAAATGTGGGAAAACATGACCAACGATGATTAGAGGTTGCCACTTACGGCAAGGCACAACTCCAGAGACATTAAAAAGTAGAGAAGTGTGTAAGTCAGAAATATGATATTGATGTGACAGCCCCAGGGCCCTTGGGCTGAGTGGTGAATCTGGTCACCTAGGCTCACCCTCCGGAGGACTCCTCTCCCCATGGGATCCTCCTGCCAAAACCTGGGTCGGAAATTGCAGCTCATTCAAACACTAGTAATTGAGAGAAATTCTATAATATCCATACGAAGATACTATAAGAAAAAGGGAGTAAGAGGGGAGCCAATTTTGTCACCACAAAGCAAAGGAAAGTTGCCACCCAATATTCCAACATAAGATTTAAAACATAACAAAGTAAACACAGCTGGAAAGGAAGAACACAAAGCAAACATACAAGCACTGAGGGAAGAGAGAGCCATACCAGAAAGAGGTAAAGCAGGAAGTGGTAGAACTTAGTGAAGAAGTAGAAGAGAAAGACCAGAAGCATTTCAGGAATGATGACAGGTATTTAAAAAATTACAACTACAAGGGGGTGTAAGCCTCAAAATAATTTTATCTCTAAAAGAGAATAAACAGTGTGCTGTATATAAAGTAATATATAAACACATTTAAAAATAGAAGCTTATAGGCTGGGAGGGGAGGCTACTTAAAAAAATAAGAAATTTAAAAAATTAAAGACATTAAGAAAAAATAGAAGCTCAGTAGGAAATGAGGTTAATGTAAATTGGAAATTGGATCCCTGACACTCTACCCTGTTCCCCCTAGTTTTACCAACGTAGCCATGGAGGACACTTACTGAACCCAAGAATGGGGCCAGCCTCGCCTCCCCACCGTCATTAGCCTTCACCTTCTACCTATAGGTAGAGCCCCGTAATCCCCCTGGGTGACTGGAGGGCAGCGTTTGGGTTTGGGCTTTACCGAAAGGATTTTCTTTAACTGTAGGTCATTCTCAACCAGCAGGATGGTCACTTTGGCATGCGTAATGACGTATTGACAAGCCTCCGCAGAGTTGGTGGCATAAATACCAACACAAAGACCCCTGGGAAAAGAAAACAGATGTGTGTGTGCACATCTTAAGGTGGGAATGTTGTGCAAGGCGAGGGGGAACACTTTACAGCCAAGTTCTGAGTTTGCAGCCTTGGTGCCAGCTTCCCTCCCTCCACAACTTAGCCACAATGAAATGAAACGACAATATACGAGTGATGAAAGCACCAAGTCCTGTGATGTCACTGCGGTGGCTGATCACGGAGCCCTCACAGCATCGCATTTTAAAGATGAGGAGACTGAGCTTCGGGGCAGTGAAGTCACTTACTTAGGGTCCCAAGGCAATAGATGCTAGAGGTAGGGTTTGGACCCCAACTCAGCCACCTGTTCCCTTCATTTGATTCCCTTCTGTTCTTGCCTTTAACCATTCTGTTTTTCAAATTTGCATTTCCCTGATGGCAACTGATGTTCAGCATCTCTTCAGATGCTTGTTGGCTACTTTTCCTTTGTGTGCTTTCTGTTCAAGAGTCATGTGCTTTGTCTTTTTATTACTCCGTTGTAGAAGCATCTTATCTACCTGAAATGCTAGTCCTTCATCAGATTGGTTGGTTGGTATGTCTGTCTCGTCTCCTAACCCGGGGTTGCACCTGAAATCCCGGATTAAACCTCAGGCAGAGCCAGCCCAGGGCTGCTAGCCCAGAGTAGCGGCTTGCCCACATGCAGAGTCAGCCCAGCCCATAGTCGTCTTACCCTGCTAAGATGGCGCCGAGGGAAGCAATAAACCACTCAACGGAGTTAAACCCCAGGATGCCAACTCCGTGGAAACGCCGCAGGCCCAGCTGGGAAGGCAAAAACAAACAAACAGAAAGCGGAAACACAAGGATGTTTTGTTTCTGGGTGTTTTCTGTTCACTGGGATGTGGGAAAGCCAACTCCAAAGCCCATGAGGTCACACTGGGAGAAGGCAGTGTTGAACCTAAACTTTGGGGTGTGTTATTTTTCTAACTGTTGGGAGGCAGCTTTGCCTCCCTCTACATAAGGTACCATTTATTTATTCTTGTTTGTATGTATTTTATTTTTTTTATTGTGGTAAACTATACAAAGCAATTTTGAGTGCACAGCTCAGTGGTGTGAAACACACACTGTTGTGCAGTTGTCACCACCATCTGTCTCCAGAACTTTCCATCTCCCCAAACTAAGACTCTGTCCCCACAAAGTATGGACTTCCCACCCCCTGCCTCAGCCCTGGCTCCCCCAGCTCTTCTCTGTCTCTGTAGACAGGACTCCTCTGGGGACCTCCTGGGAGTGGGGTCCTGTGGGATGTGTCCTTCTGGGTCTGGTTTCTCTCACTGAGCATGGTGTCCTCCGGGTCTCTCCACGTTCTGGCAGGTGTCAGAATGCCCTTCTGTTGTTAGACTGAATACTTGTTTTACGGATGTACCACACTGTGTCTTATCCATTCATCCACTAATGGACACTTGTTTGCTCCTACTTTTTGACTACTGTTAATAATACTGCTGTGAACATTGCATACGAGTATCTATTTTGAGTCCTTGCCTTGAATTTTTTTGGAACTTGTTGGGTCATGTGGTAATTCCATATTTTATCTTCTAAGGAACCCCCACACTGTCTTCCATAATGGCTGCACAATTCTACATGCCCACCAGCAAAGCACACGCGTTCTGGTTTCTCCATATCCTCACTGACACTTGTTATATTGTTCTTTTTTCAATTAATAGCCATTTTAATGGGTGTGAATTTATTTTTATTTTATTTCTATTTGTAATAACATAAGTACTTCAAGAGTGATAGCCTGAAGTGGTGATAAATTGCATTTTTTTAAATAAGATTTTATTTATTTATTTGGCAGAGAGAAACACAGCTAGAGAGGGAACACAAGCAGGGGGAGTGAGAGAGGGAGAAGCAGGCCTCCTGCCGAGCAGGGAGCCCGATGCGGGACTCAATCCCAGGTCTCCGGGATCATGCCCTGAGCTGAAGGCAGTTGCCCAACCAACTGAGCCACCCAGGCACCCCCCGATAAATTGCATTTTTAAAGGCGTAGACTTGGGGTGCCTGGGTGGCTCAGGTGGTTAAGCATCTGCCTTTGACTCAGGTCATGATCCCAGAGCCCTGCTCCACAGGGAGCCTACTTCTCCCTCTCCCTCTGCCTGCCGCTCCCCCTGCTTGTGCTCTCTCTCTTAAATAAATACTTAAAAATAAATAAAGCCTTGATCTGAATGTACTTGAGAGTTGACTAGGAGGTTCAGACATGAAGGTAATCCTTCTTGGGGAGGTCCAGGTTTTGCCACACCCTAGATTTTACGCTCAATGCTGGCTTTTCCTAATGTGACTACATGGAGTTTTGGGGAAACTCTAATCACTTTGTTGGCTCTTTTAGTCGTACGGGACAGAGCTGGCAACGACCACCTGTTCTTGAGGAGAATGTAAGCATTTGGAAGATATCGGCCTGCCAGTGCTTCAGAACCTAAGTATTTCTGCTTAGTAACAAATAGGCTGTCTTCTTTGCAGTTAGACAGTCTCTAGTCATATGTAGATAAAGTGATTTATTACTGTTCAGATCCCTGAGGATTAGGAGAGTAGGGATCTTTGAGTCCCCAGATCTAAGGACATAGCCAAAGAGGATCATCTCTCAGGAGAGGCGAATAATCACAGCACTGTGGTGGGATGGCCAAGCAGAAACTCAATCCTAAGAGACAATTCTCATGGGTATCAGCAGGGAGGGGAGAGAGGAACTCAGGTCTGGCCAAAATGTAACAGCATTTCCTATAAATCAAACCACCAGGAAATACCTATTCCTTACCTATTGCTGCATAACATATCCCCACAAACTTAGCAGCTTAAACAACACACATTTTATTATTGCAGTTTCCATACGTCAGGAGTCTGGGGACAGCTCAACTGGGTCCTCTGTTTAGGATCTCCTGAAGCTGCAATTAAAGTATCTGCAGGGACTGTGGTCCCCTTTGAAGCTTGAGAATCTTCTCCCTCAGTTACAGACTGTTTGCATTATTCATTTCCTTGAGATTAAATGACTTAGGTCCCTGTGTCTTCCTAACTATCAGCTGGGAACTGCTTTGCTAGAGGTGGTCTGCTGTCCCCTGCCACATAGCCCCGGCCATGTGCTTCCTCAAAGCCAGCAGAAGAATCTTTCTTCTAATGGTTTTTCTGATTAGGTCAGGCCTACCAGAGCCTTTGCTGTTTTGATGAACTCAAAGTCAGCTGATCAGGGAGCTTAATTCCATCTGCAAAATCTCTTCACCTTTGCAACCACAGTAGGGAAATCCCATTATAGTTACAAGACCTGCCCATCTGTCTATATAGTGTGAATCTTGAGAGGTCATTATAGGATTCCACCTAACATGCCTATCAGAGTAGCCAGTATGAACATTTTTAATAATATGATGGCAAGAATAATAAGCAGATTCTTTCACACGCTCTGAGGGAGCATAGAGAGGCATTGTCTCTATAAGAAGTCATTGTACAAAGAAGGTTCTCTGTGGCTCCACAGATGGTAGGAAAGCCTGGAAACACCATGACTACCCACCAATATGCCAGTATTGTTACACACCTTTTTGTAGTTGTTGAAAAAAGTTCTTAGTGAATCAACACGAAAGGATCTCAGAGTGTGTCAGGCAGCCTCCAGGATGGCTCCCACTGATTCTCACTTCTTGGGGTTTGTGTTCTTGTAGAATCCCCTCCCACATTGTGTCAAGGCTGGTCTGTGTAACCAGTAGAATATGGGAGAAGGACTAGTATGTCACTGAGATAAGTTACGGCAACTATGGGAAGATATGGTTCCCATCTTGTACACTCTTTCTTTTGGATAACTCATTCTGGGGGAGCCGGCTGCCATATTCGGAGGATACTCAACCCAGTAGAGATAGCCAGGGAACAAGGAACCAGGGCCGCCTGCCATTAGCTAAACATGTAAGTGAGTTTACAAGTGGACCCTCTGGCCCTAGTCAAGCCTTCAGATGGACAGCTTGACCACAGCCTCATGAGAGACCCTGAAACTAAATTTTGGGGGTAATCTGTTATGCAGCAGTAGCTAACTAATACATAGAGATTTTAAAAAGCAAGATGTGGGGCGCCTGGGTGGCTCAGTCAGTCAGGCATCTAACTTCGGCTCAGGTCATGATCTCTGAGTCCTGGGACCAAGTCCCTATGCCTGTCCCTCTGCCCCTCTGCCTGCCTCTCTCTCAAATAAATAGGTAAAATCTTTAAAAAAAAAGAAAAGAAAAGAAAGCCAAAAAAAATAGAAAGATGCAGAATCAAGGGTAGAGTAGGCTATACTATGTGTAAAAATTTGCATGTAGTGAAATTTTATAATCTGTACACATAATTTATTCCCCCAAAGAATTTACAGGAAACTGGCAATGGTAGCTGCCTCCATAATGGAGGGGTCAAAGATTAAAGAGAAAATTCTGGTTAACCTTCCTATTTTATGGTGATTTGTGCATTTTATACCATATGTTTGTGTCTGTAGAATGAATGATTGACTAAGTGATGAATGAGTGAATGAATGAATAACTCATTTACCTTGATCAAGGCTTTTGCAGCCTTCCGACATGCCTCATAGTACTGGTTGAAATTCAGAACTTCCCACTGCTCACCGTTCTTTGTTGCAAGGGCTGGATATGCCCCAAATCGTTTGATCGACTCCCGAAAAAATTCAGGGATGGTTACTGGGGTCTCATGGCCTGGCCCATGTTTTGATAGCCTCAGAAGGACTTCTCCATCTCGATGAATGGTCCACAGCCCAGGAGTAACTGCAAACAGCCACCAGGATTGGTGGCAAACGTTTTTATTAATTTAAAAACTTCGGGGGAGGAGTGTCCTTTTTGGGTTTGAAGGGCCGAGTGTTGAATTAATCCCACGCCTTGAGTGAAGTCACATGACCAGTGCAAGCCCATTCATGCTTTCTCTTTCTTACTTTTCCTTACCCCCTCTCAACAATTCACTACAAAAAATTTCACACCAACGAAACTTGAAAGAACTGTAGAGCCAACCATCCACACACCACATGGTTTCCACAAGTGCTGACATTTTCTCCATTTGTTTTAACAATCTCTCTACATCCATCCATCACTCCATCTATTTTGTTTCTTTTTTTTTAAGATTTTATTTATTTATTTGACAGAAACACAGCTAGAGAGGGAACACAAGAAGGGAGAGTGAGAGAGGGAGAAGCAGGCTTCCCACTGAGAGGAGCCCGATGTGGGGCTTGATCCCAGGACTCCAGGGTCATGACCTGAGCCAAAGGCAGACGCTCAACAACTGAGCCACCCAGGCGCCCCTCCCACCTTTTTTTTCACTCCACCTATTTCAAAGTAAGCTGTGGCTATCCATCCATTTCACCCTTAAACGCTTTAGGATGTAACTCATTAGCTAGAGTTCTATATTATTTATAGTTTTTTTAAGGTAAAATTGATGTGCAGCAGACTACATATGCTTTGGTCGGTGGAATGTGAGAAGTGGCTACTGCACGCCTCTCCCAGGCGGAAGGTTTAAGAGCCAGTGTGTGACTCGCCGTACCCCATTCTCCTCACAAAAATGTGCAAGCACATGTCAGAGAGGAACCCTAATGCCAGATACACATAATGCAAGCAAGAAACAAGCCTGTGGGTGTTAAGCTGTTGAGGTTTAGGGTTGGATGTTACGGTAACCGGACCACCCTGACACCACCACTTATATGGACCTGCCCATGGGGCTGACTCAAAACCAGTTTGTTTCCCTTCCTCATATACCTCCTTTAAGGAGGTGAAATGGTTGACCCCTAGAAAGGAGAGAAGAGGGTTCCCTCTGGAGAGAGTTGGTGTGCAGTGTTTTGTTCATCACCCCTCAACCATGAGCCAAGTGAGAGAAGATTCCAGAAACCCTTTTGGAAAAATGGGTGTGTGACTCTTGACTTTGAAACTTATCCACGGGGGCGGTGGTAGTTGGAGATGGCTGAGGAGACAGTGGGGTTGGGAGAACACCACACATCCACCTGCTGTGGAACACTAATTTTCCCCCTTGACGGACATGGACCTCATGGAGTGGCTCCTAGAGGCTTTAGGCTGGGAGCCAGTAGAAAGAACCTGGAGATCCGTGTTCAGAGGCAGACACTGAGAACAGTCACCAATGGGCACTGGGAAAAGAGCATGAACTATGTATTAGTCAGCTAGGGCTGCCGTGGGAAAGTTCTCCAGACTGACTGGCCGAAACAGCAGAAATTAATTCTCTCAATTCTGGGGAGGATAAGTATGAGATCAAGGTGTGGGCAGAGTTGGCTTCTGCGGTGGCCGTGATGGAGAGTGGGTTCCATGCCTCTCTCCTCATTTCCTGGCGATTTGCTGGCTGTCTTTGGAACTCCTTGGGCTACAGAAGCATCACCCCAGTCTCTGCCCTCAGCTTCACGTGGCATCCCCCTTGTGCCTGTCTGTGTCCAACTTGCCCCTTTTCATACGGATACCAGTCATATTGGGTTAGGAGCCACACGAATGACCTCATCTTACGTAACAACTTCTGCAATGACCCCTCTTTCCACATAAGTCTCATCCGGAGGTGCTGCGTGTTGGGGCATGTCTTCATTCATGTGACTACTTTAGCAAATTACAAGACACTTATAAATAACAGATATTTATCTCTCGTAGTTGTGGGGGCCAGGAAATCGGAGACCAAAGGTCTGGCAGATTTCAGGGTCTGGTGAGAACCTGCCCTCTGGTTCATCGTAGCTTCTCATAGTGTCCTCACTTGGCAGAAGAGGTGAGGGAGCTCTCTGGGGCCTCTTTTATAAGGACACTGATCCAGTTCATGTGAACCTCATGACCTGATCCCTTCCCATAGGCCCCACCCTCTAATGTAATCACCTTGAGGTTAAGTTTCAACAGGAATTTTGGAGGGACACAGGTTTTCAGACCATAGCAGGGGGACACAGTTTGACCCGTGACAGCTTATATCAAGACAAGGCTAGTTCACAAGCTCCCCCTCACCCGCCCCCAAGGAGAGTTAGCAGCAGGAGCTGCGCCATCTCACAATGGGCAACAGAGGAGAACATCCTGGAGGAGATGAAAGAACAGCTCAGCAGGCCTCCCCACTCCGCCTGCACCAGGCATCCAGCCTGAAGCCTGGAGGGAAGGGAGACGCTTTAAGTGGGGAAAGATGTGGAAGGGTATCACGTGGATCCTGATGAGGGATATATTATTGGCTGTATTGGGTTGAAATTTTGGATGTTCCTCCAAAATTCATGTACAGAATCTCAGGATGTGACCTTATTTGGAAATAGGGCCTTGGCAGGTAGAAGCAGTTGAGGATCCCAAGATGAAATTCTGGGTATAAGGTTGGCCCTAAACCCAGTGACTAGTGTCCTTATAGGAAGAGGAGAGGACACAGAGAGACCCAGAGAAGAAGGCCGTGTAATGATAGAGGCAGAGATTGCCGTGATGAGTTTGTAAACCAAAGCTCACCAAGGATTGCCAAGAGCCACCAGAAGCCTGGAGAGTATGGGACAGATTGTCCATCAGAGCCTCAAGAAGAGCCAACCCAGCCCACAGCTTGATCGCAGACTTCCAGCCTCTAGAACCCTCCCAGAAGGAGCTTCTGTTGTTTCCACCACCCAGCCTGGGATACTTTGTTATAGCAGCCCTAGGAATCTGACACAGTAACCAAAATGAGATTTTTGAAGATTACTGTCACTTGAGAATGGTTATAAAAGCTGTCATTCTTGCCAACATTTTAGGCACTTGGAAGAGGGCAGCTGTGAAAGATAACGAGGAAGCTCTATCTTGTGATGTTCCCTGAGCTTTGTTCCACCAGCAAAGTGGTCACAACATACAGATGAAAATCATTTTTGCATACCTGTGCTATATATTTATTATATGTATAAAACACAAATGTTAATATAGAGTAACATTTAACTACAATGTATCTGTACTCTATGATATATATTAACGTCTATATATTATTACATCTGTACTGTATATATTATTACATTGTATACACACACACACACATGCATATATAATTATATCTGCACTATATATAATGGTTGCTGGGTGCTTTACGCACATGGCTGTCCTAGCAGGGAGGTGTTGTGATCAATGTCCTGTGGTACAGATGATAAAAATGAGGCTTCCACAGAGCAGGCCCCTTACCTGCTGTCACAGGATTGGTTGAGCTCTGCTCAGACAGCAGCTTGCCTGGGCAGCCTGCACTCCTTATCAGGTGTAGGTAGGAGTTGCCCGTCCCTCCACCCCCGTTTTAGGCACCTCAGCCAAAACCCAGGGGCCCAGGCAAGGAATAAGTATGTCCTGACTCTCTGAGGGGGATGCTCCTTTATGAAAAGGCTTGGCTGGCTCTGTGCCCCGTTCTCTTTCTCATGCGCTCTCTAGCACAACATACCTTTGTTTTTACTCCTGTCTCCTTCAGGGTCCTTAATTTCCATGTCACGAGTCTTGGGGTTTTCAGCCCTCCCAGGTCCAGAGACACCATGCTTCACAGCACTGCAAGGCACAAAGCAGGGAACTCAGCAGGGCCGCAAAGGAGCCCCAAGTCTGAGGCCAACTTCCATCCACTGGTCAGGTCTGCCTAGAATCCTGGGATCAATTAGTCATGCTTGTCCCGGGCCTAGGAGGGGAGGAGAGGGTTCTGTGGGACAGACCACAGAGCAGTTGTAAGTCCAGAGGGCGTTCAATCTGTGAATTTCCAGAAGAGTCTCTTAAGTGGTTGGAGTATAACGACCAAGTCTGTATGTGGTTCGGTGCATGAGGAAACATTTTGAACTCTGCAAGGGAAAGAAACCCACAGGAAACTCACTTCTGGTTGGTTGCCTTAAAGATAGTATGGCATGAAAACCCAAAGGACATAAAGGAAAAACAGAAAATCCTGCTACATTAAGAAGTTTTTAACTTCCCACATGGCAAAAGAATACCACAAACAAAAGATCCACAACAAACTAAGAAAAAGTATGAGTAACATGTCTAATAGATAAAGGCTCGATTTCCTTTATATGTGAAGAACTCCAGTGGATCAATAAAGAAGAAGCCCCAGTCTCCCGAAGGGCATAAATAGAAAGTTCCCTGAAAATAGATTTAAAATGACTTTCCTCGGTCATGAGGGAATGCAGTAGAAAATATTGTGATGTATCTCAGCTGTCGGATTGAGTAAGCTCAAGAAGGCTAAAAAACACTTTATATTACTGAGGATGTGGGGAGATAGACACTCATCCGTTCTGACACTGACGCGGTCCACTTGGAAGACAGTAGTAAGCAACATTCTTTCAAATATTTTCTTTCTTTATTTATTTTTATTTTTTTAAAGACTTTATTTATTTATTTGACAGAGAGAAACACAGATAGAGAGGGAACACAAGCAGAGGGACTGAGAGAGGGAGAAGGAGAAGCAGGCCTCCCGCCGAGCAGGAAGCCCGATGTGGGGCTCGATCCTGGGTCTCCAGGATCATGACCTGAGCTGAAAGCAGTCGCTTAACCAACTGAGCCACCCAGGCGCCCCTCAAATATTTTCTTAACAAAAATTAATAATTGTTTTCCTAGACAAAATTATGTTCCCCAAAATTTGTATGTTGAAGCCCTAACCCCCCAGTGTGACTGTATTTGAAGATGCAACCTTTAGGGAAGTAATTTGGGTTAAAGGACATCATAATAGTGGGACCCTGACCCAATAGGAAAAGTATCTTTAGAAGAGGAAAGGAAACCAGCTCTTGCTCTCACTCCATCTTGTGAGGACATGGCTGTCTGAAAGCTATGAAGAGGGCTGTCCCCAGAAACCAGCCCCGCTGACACCTGGATCTTGGACTTCCAGTGTCTAGAACTGAGAGAAAATGAATTTCTGCCAAGTCACCCATTCTGCAGTACTTTGTTATGTGGGCTAATCCAGTTGCATAAATGTTTAAAAGATGCTAAATCTTAAATGCCATTTAATTGACTTAGGAATTTAACAAATCAAAATTTCCAAAACATCTGAGCATCGGCCACATGTTGAATTAATCCGATTCCCCTGAGCATGTAATTAAAATTATTATGTTTAATAATCCAGTATGTTATTTCATTCCAATTCAAGATGTCTGCAGACGTCATCAGCGGTGCCCTTGGAGGCCAGAATTGCCGGATGACGTTGTTTGGAAACAGTGTGTTGGTGGTTTCTGTGAAGGAGAACTGTATTATCTTGCTCGTGACAAACATTATACTTGATACCAGAATCAAGCCGTCCTAAACTCTAGATTTGCAGTTCATGCTCTACAACAACCTGACGGTGCACCGTCTGGCAAATAGAGCCCCATAACCTGTGGGTGGTTTTGCAGTAGCAGACACTGGCTGTATATTTCAGTGAAAATGAGTAGCTAGAAAGTCACATTATAATTTAAATGAGTCTCTGTGGCATTTATACACACACAGAGTAGATCAGTCAGTGGAGGAAAGCAAATAACCAAACACAGCTGATCTGAATGAAGCTAGGAACATGCATGCAAAGACATTCATAAGGTGTGCTACAAAAGAAGAAACCAGTAAGTCCAGGGTCCTCCTGGAGAAGCTGAATCTGGCTCAGAACCTTGGTGCCCCCCCCATTCTACAGTTTCATCTCCCCTGCTCCCTCCCTCCATCATTCCATCACCCTTCCACCCAGTCATCCATCCATCATGCCATCCTTCCCCCATCATCCATCCTTCCATCCACTCATCCATCTACCCATCACCTAACCAACTTCCCTCCCCC
>PITA01015454.1:0-50153 GCA_004023965.1 Spilogale gracilis
CCCATTCCCCACACCCAGTGCTCCACGCTTTAGGTGTCCCCAGTACCCACCACCAGGCTCTCCCATCCCTCCACCCCCCTCCCTCCAAGTCCCTCAGTTTGTTTCTGTGTTCAAAGTCTCTGTTGTTTCATTTCCCTCCCTAGATTACCCTAGTTCCCATTTGCTTTCCTTCTGCCACTGTCCTCCAGTTTGCCCCTCAAGATGAGATCAACTTTAAAACAAAGACTAACAAAGGACAGAGAAGGGCATTATGATCAGAGGTCAATACAAGAGGAGGACAGAACATTAGGAAACATCTATGTACCCGGCACAGGAGCACCTACACACAATGCAGATATTAACAAAGGGAGAAATTAACAATATAATAATAATATGGGCCTTTAATACCCCCACTAAATGTCACTCAGACAAAAAATAAGGAAACCTTGGCCTTCAATGACACATTAAATCAGAGGGACTTAACATATACAGATCATTCCATCCCCAAACTATAGAATACACATTCACTTCAAGGGCACATGGAGTATACTCCAAGAAAGAGCACATGTCTCAAATTCAGGCAAACTGGAAAAATACAAATGTGGAAAAGAAGCAACATGCTCCTGAACAATGGATCGATGAAGAAATCAAAGAGGAAACTGAAAACTACTGTGGGGCAAAGAAAATGGAAACGACTTTCCAGAATCGAGGGGACACAGCAACAAAAGTTCTCAGAGGGAAGTTCATAGTGATGATACAGGCTTACCTCAAGGAGCAAGAAAAGTCCCAAATAAACAATCTTACTTTATACCTAAAGTAGCTAGAAACAGAAGACTGAACAAAGCCCAAAGTTAGCAGGAGGAAGGAAATGATAAACATCAGAGGGGAAAGAAATGAAAAATAAAAACAGAAAAGATGGTGAAACTAAAAGCTGGCTCTTTGAAAAGATGGCCACACTCATTAAGAAAAAGGGCACCAAAAAAGTCAGAAATGGCTGACACAATAGAAATTTAAAAAATGAGATTACTATGAATAATTACACACCAGCAAAACGGACAACCTAGAAGGAATGGATAAATTCCTAATATACAACCTTCTAAAATTAAATCACTAAGAAATAGAAAATCTGAATAGACCAATTATAAGAAATGAAATGGAATCACTTAAGAACTCCCCAAAAACAAAAGTCCAAGAGCAGGTGGTTTCACAGGTAAATTCTACCAAACATTTAAAGAAGAGGTAGTACCTATTCTCAAATCATTTCAAAGAACTGAAGAGGAAGGAATTCTTCCAAATCCATTTTACAAGGCCAGCATAACTGATAACCAACACCAGAGACATCACAGAAAATTACAGGCCTGTGAGAGTGAGCCCCATATCGTGCCCTGTGGAACTGGCTTAAGATTCTCTCTCCCTCTCCCTCAGCCCTTACCCCCTCCCTCTCTCTAATAGGTATCATTATTATTATTTTTTTTTTAGAGGGCCAATCTCCTTAGGCAAGGGCAGTAAAACCTGAAATAAACAAATGGGATTATATCAAACTCAAAAGCTGCACAACAAAGGAAACAACAAAATGAAAAGGCAACCTATGGAAGGGGAAAAGATATCTGTAAGTCATACATTCAATAAGGGGTTAATATCAAAAATTATAAAGAACTTATACAATATAAGAAAAATTTTTAAATGGGCAGAGAACTCGAACAGATATTTTTTCCAAAGATAAACACATAGACAACAGACATGTGAAAAGATGGTTCAATACCACTAGTTACCAGGGAAATGCAAATCAAAAGCATAATGAGGGGGCATCTGGGTGGCTCAGTTGGTTATGTGTCTGCCTTCAGCTCAGGTCATGATCCTGGGGTCCTGGGATCAAGACCCTCATGGGATTCCCCGTTCAGCAGGGAGTCTGCTTCTCCCTCTCCATCTGGCCCTCCACCCCACTCATGTGCACACTCTCTCTCAAATAAAAATAAATAAAATCTTAAAAAATAAAGTATCACACCTCACACCCATCAGGTTGCTATTATCAAAAAAATAAGAAATAACAAGTGTTGGTGAGGATACAGAGAAAAGGCAACCCTCGTGCACTGTTGGTGGGAATGTAAGTTGGTGCAGCCACCGTGGGAAAGAGTACGGAGGTTCCTCAAAAACTTAGAAATACCGTACGATCCAGTAATTCCACTTCCTCTGGGTATTTATCTGAAGAAAATGAAAATAGTAATTCAAAGGAGTGCATCATAACTATGTTTATTGAAACATTATTGTTCCTTGAAGCAGCCAAGATATGGAAACAACCAAAGTGTCCACTGATAGATGAATAAAGAAAAAGAGGTGCATATACACACGGGAATATTACTCAGCCATAAAAAATAGAAACGTGGCATTTATAACCACCTGGGTCAAACTAGGGTAGAGTACACTGAGTGAAATAAGTCAAGCAAATACAAATTCCACATGATTACACTTATATGTGGAATCTAGAAAACCGAACAGAAACAGACTCCTGGATACAAGAAATTATTGGCTACCGGAGAGGAGGGGCTCAGGGGGTCAAATATGTAAAGATGAGTAAGAAGTACAAACTTCTGGTTATAAAGTAAGTCATGAGGATGTAATACACAGTATAGGGAATACACAGTAATACGTAATAACTGTGTGATGACAGATGGTAACTAGATTTATCAGAGGGATCATTTTGTAATATATAAAGATACCAAATCAGAAGGATATACAACTGAGTAGGCTACTGCCAATTACACTTCAATTAAAAATTTTTAAATAAGATTAAGAGTTTTAATCTATCAACAGACATGCAAAGTTAAGCTGATATGAACATAGACCAACTCTGTTCAGTCAGTAAGATTTCTGATTTTGAATAAAACTGACTTCAGTAAAAAACGAACTGAGAAGCAAAGTGATAAAACTTGGTTTTTATAAACAGGTTTAATAAGAAGTTACTATAACTTAATATATTGCGGTTACTAAATCATCTTCAGGCCCAATCCCAGCTGGTCACCCAAGAGCCCACGGTTACGAGCTACTCTTGTAATACTTGCATGATCAGCTCGTCGGGAATTTCACCCTCACCACTGTGGGGACCGAGGAGCGCACTGTCCGCAGCCTCGGCCAGCTCCGCGTCTTCAGTAGCTTCCACAAAGTCCGTGTCATCAAGGCCATTGTCCCAGTCGGCGTCGGAAAGGGCACCTTCTGACGACAGGCCCGATGGTGGCTTCTGAGCACTCTTGGTGTCACTGCTCATTGTTTCAGCTGCTGTGAACTCTTCTTCCTTCAGTGTGAAAGGGGAGGGTAGCAGGGAGTGGGAGGGGGAGAGAGTGCAGGTCAGGCAAGGGGCGCCTGCGATGCTCTCACCCTGTAGTCAGTCCGGGGTAAACTAAGGTGTAAGGTGTAAGACTAGCTCTTGAACAGACATTCAAATAAATATGCTGGATGACAGTGTCTCCAATGCAGTCGCCACGGGAATGAGTTAATGCAAGTGTTGCTGCCACTATAGCTCAGACACTCGAAACTCTCAATTTGGAACTGCCCTCCCCGCCCGCCCCCCCATTTCTCTGGTACATTCTTTTTAATGTACACAGATGGGGCTAGAGAGATGGTAGACTGAATTAATTTTTAAAAAGCAGATAGCCCAGCTGAAGGGGAACTGGAAAATCTGCTATCTTAAAAGACTGATTTTCCTATTTATAGAGTATTTTAAGAACATGAATTTTAAAAACTGTTAAAAACAGTTGAGACAGAGGCGCCTGGGTGGCTCAGTTGGTTAAGCAACTGCCTTCGGCTCAGGTCATGATCCCAGAGACCCGGGATCGAGTCCCACGTCGGGCTTCCTGCTCAGCAGGAAGCCTGCTTCTCCCTCTCTCACTCCCCCTGCTTGTGTTCCCTCTCTCGCTGTGTTTCTCTCTGTCAAATAAATAAAAAATCTTAAAAAAAAAACAAAAAACAAAAAACAGTTGAGACAATTGTCAAGATAGGAGGATGGATTTAACCTACCCAGCAAATTCAGTGCTGGAATCTATCAAAATAATTACACGTGAAAAAAGATGTATTTAAAAAGATGTTTGTTGCAACTTTTCTTGTAATGATGAAGCGCCAGAAGCTACCTAAATGTCCATCGATATCAAAGTGAATAAATAAAACATGATCCAAAAAAAAAAACACCTTAATCTAAATATCTCTGGTTACAACCTTAAACAGGAAGAGATGCAGGGTTCTGATGGCTGCAAATTCCTCTCAAGAGATCTAGTACGGACCGAGTGTGTTACCCTAAATTCCTAAGTTGAAATCCAAACCACAATGTCATGGTATTAGGAGGGCGGGCCTTGGGAGATGATTAGGTCTTGAGGCTGCAGCCCTCATGATTGCGATTAGTAACCTTATAAAAGGGACCCCAGAGAGCTCCTTCATGCGTGACATGGAGGGCCCGGCCAGAAGACGGCTATGACCCAGAGAGCCGACCAGACGCCAAATCGGCCAGTGCCCGCAGCTCAGACTTCCAGCCTCCAGAACGGTGAGAAAAAAACTTCTGTGGTTTATAAGCCATCTAGTCTATGGTATTGTGTTATAGCAGCCTGAAGGGACTAGGACAAAAAGTCCTCCAAAATAACAATGTGTGCCTGAACAGCAGAGGGAGAAAACAAATGTGGCGAAGTGCTAACGATGGCAAATCTAGGTGAAGGGAGATCGCACTGTCGTTGGGAAATGTTTCTAAGGGGGGAGAAAAATAGAAATGTTTAAAAAACTAAGATGCTGAATGCAACAGAAAACCAGGTAACTAACACGTATAGAAACTGATCTTAAACACTAAAAGCAAAAAAGCCAGAGGAAGCAGAAAGGACAAAATATGAACTGTTAAAACAATAGGATAGGTACATGGGTATTCATTAAGCTGTTCTATCTTTTACTAATTTTCTATTTTAAATAATAAAGAAAAATTCTGTCCAAGCAGTGGTAATACAATGAACCAAAACTACATTCAACTTGGCATTTTTGAGGTATTACTAGATAAGCAGAAAAAGTATTTTATAAAAATAAAAATCTACTGAAACCACAGTGCATCCAAATAAGACTCCTAACACACAAGGATGATATACAGCTTCTCCTCTTAGAGGCAAAGTTTGTTCTTACAAATTTAATTTTTTCTTGGTTATTTCAAGAACACTTCTGAACCTAACAGTTTACCAGGAGTAGTTAGCCAGGGACTCTGGCTATCGGCGATGTCGGTCCGGCTCCTACCACGTCTATCTCACATGTATGAAGTTTTTCTGGAGACATTTTTAAGTCAAATCAAATAGGCAGCAGAGAGAATGTAAACCGAGCACTTCATCAGCCTCTAGCAGGTAACCTTTATTCTAACCAGTAGGCAGAAAGTGAAAGGCTCAGAGACGTGGGGAAAAGGAACACTAAAATGTTCAGTCTAGAAAATAACATGATCAAAGAGTTAAGAAAAAGGTCTCAGGGTGCCTGGGGGGCTCAGAGGCTTAAGCCTCTGCCTTCGGCTCAGGTCATGATCTCAGGGTCCTGGGATCAAGTCCCACATCGGGCTCTCTGCTCAGTGAAGAGCCTGCTTCACCTCCTCTTTCTCTGCCTGCCTCTCTGCCTACTTGTGATCTCTGTCAAATAAATTTTTTTTAAAAATCTTAAAAAAAAAAAGTTCTCATCAGTTATCAGTAAGACCTCAGTGAAAAAGTGGACAGAGGACAATTACCGACAACCGTTTGAAATACAAACAGGAAATCTGAAAGACATTCCATTTCCTCAATACATTAAGAGATGTAAACTAAAATGACTAAATACCACTTTTGGCCGAACAGGGTGGTAAAGACCAAAAGGTAAAAATAAACTAGTTGGCAAAAATGCAGGGTAAACCGGTACTCTCTTAAACTGTGAAGCCTAATGTCCTACCACTTTTATGGATACCAACTGGTAATATGTATTCGTGAAAACTACGGGAAAAGCCTGTAAGGCAGGATGCCTCCTGTGACTTTGAAAATACCTATGTGAGCACACACCAGCAGAAATTCTGGAAGGTACCTGCCAAAACACATCAGTTATCCCTGAGTCGTCAGATTCTAGGCAAGGAGGAGTTCATCCTTGTTGGCTTTTCATGTATTTTCTAATTTTTTCTCACAATGAATGTGAATGATTTGGGTAAAAAGAAGTTTTTAAAAAGACAAAGTCAATTTGGCCATCTGGTAATATCTACCAAAATTCTAAATGCACACACCCTCTGACATAACTCTACTTCTAGCAATTCTACCTACAGACAGAGTTGTTCAAACAAACACAAAGATGGGTATTCTGGTATTCTTTGCAGAGCCAAGAGTGAGAGACTGTCCCCGTCCGGCATGGTCCAACAGGGGTGTCTACAATCGGAGCGCAGCAGGGACAGCCCCCGGCACAGCCGAGTGGGGCCTGCGGACACTGGCCAGTCACCCGGTCACCATGGCACACTAAGTGACAACACATACTGAATACAGGGCCCACGGCTCAGTCACAGTGTCGAACTGAGAAGGACTGACAGAGAAACTCAAACCTGCACTCACCTCTTTTTTTTTTTTCTTTTTTTAAAGATTTTATTTGACAGAGAGAAACAGACAGAGAGGGAATACAAGCAGGGGGGAAGAGGGAGAAGCAGGCTTCCCGCCGAGCAGGGAGCCCGATGTGGGGCTCGCTCCCTGGTCTCTGGGATCATGACCTGAGCCGAAGGCAGTCGCTTAACCAACTGAGCCACCCAGGCACCCCCTTGCACTCACCTCTTTGAGGAGAAACAGGAGACTAACTTCAGCAGGCAATGGAAAACCTGAATAAGAAAAAACAGTTTTACTCTTCTGTGTGGCTACCCACTTTTCACTTGGTATATACATGTAAAAATAAGTGACTCACAGTCCGACTTGAAGTTTTCTGCTTTACACACAGGGTCATGACATTTCTGATACCAAACTTCATTTTTCAGATCAACCAAAATCCTTAACATTGGAAAAAAAAAAAAAAAAAGAGAGAGAAAAGTTATTCCTTAATCCCCAGACTGGACGGATACTGAAATTCATCCACATGCTACTTACCAGAGATGTGCCTAAGACTCCAACATGGAGACAAAGTAAGAAGTAAAAGGATGGAAAAAAATATACGCCAACCCAAAGAAAACCCTGGCTGTCAAAAAACAGCACCCAAAATGGACTTTAGGGCAAAATAATACACATGGACAAAAGTTCTTCCCAAGAAGACCTAATTCCCGACCTGTCCCCACCACAGAAGACAGTTTTAAAATGAGTGAGCAAAACTAACAGGACTCCAAGGATAAACAAATCATCTACCATAAATCAAGATTTTAAAAAACATTCTTTTAGTAATTGATACAAATAATCACAAAAAATTCGGCAAGGGTACAGAAAATCTGAATGACCTAAAAAACATTTTTTAAATAAAATTAAAAGCAACAAACACATTTGCTATAATCAGCATACAGGGACACTGCCTCTGATCTTTAGAAGTTCTTCACAATCACATATAAAATAATTACAAAAACTGATGATGCTAGGGTACCATGTCAATCTCATTACATGTGGAAGTATTCACAACACATCTCTGACCACGAAGCAAATTATTTAGAAATAAGTAACAGAGGGACACCTGGGTGGCTCCATCAGTTAAGTATCCGACTCTTGGTATCGACTTGGATCATGATCTCAGGGTCCTGGGATCAGGCTCCACTCCCCACACAGTTTGCTTGTCCCTCTCCTTTGCCACTTCCCCACCCTCTCAGTGACCCACCTCATGTGCTCACCCTCTGTTTCCCGCAAATACATAAACAAAATCTTTAAAAAAAGTAGTAACAGAAAAATAGCTAATAGAAACCCATAACTTGGAAACTGAAACATTTCTAAATACCAATTACTCAAAAATCATGATGGAAATTAGAAGATGTTTAGAACTGAATAGAATTGAAAATATGTATTAAAATATGGGAAACAGAGCTAAAATGATCTTTGGAGAGAAACTTACAATCCTAAAAGCATTATTCACAAAAAAGAATGGCTAAAGACCAATAAGTAATTAACCTGGGATATGAACAATAGAATAAACTCTAATAAAATTAAAGGCAGGAAGTAATGAAAAGCAAAAATTTGAAAGAATCAGCAAAGCCAAAATATGAAAACTCATACAATTCTTGCCAAGACTGATCAAAATTAAATTAGGTAGACACAAATGTTATTAGAAATTAAGTGCAGATGTAACTGCCAATCATAATATATTAAAAATTTAAGAACATTAAGAACAATTTTTGCTAGGAACATTAAAAATGTTGGTAAAATAGACAAAGCAGTAGATAAAAAGATGCCAAATGAAGCTCTCTGGGCCAGCGCACTGGTTGGGGGGGGGGTCCTTGTCTACAGAACCTTCTCTGGGGCTGCGCACTGGGTGGGGGGGTCCTTGTCTACAGAACCTTCTCTGGGCCTGCGCACTGGGGGGGGGGGTCCTTCTCTACAGAACCTTCTCTGGGCCTACGCACTGGGTGGTGGGGTCCTTCTCTACAGAACCTTCTCTGGGCCTGCGCACTGGGTGGGGGGCAGGTCCTTCTCTACAGAACCTTCTCTGGGCCTGCGCACTGGGTGGAGAGCCTGTGTCAGAAACCGCCCTCCACAGGATGTCTCTGATTTCTGTGGACTGTCAATAAACTTACTCTGTGGATTTAGGACGCACAGTTCCAGGAAATGTCACATGTGCTGTGTAACTATAGGGGTGTCCAACACACAGGCTTCCTAACCTCAGCGCCCCCTAGGGTGCAGTGACCGCTCACTTCTGTCTCAGCTTCCGACTAAGTCCCAGAGTGCCTCCAGTGCGGGACGGACCTGGCGAGTGGAGCCCGACGTTGCAGGCCTCGGTCAGCTTCACCTGCGCCTTTAGATTCCTTGAATCTTTGAAAGTATTCGTCAACCCCAACCTTGGGTAAGATCTCTGTTTGGTATGGTTGGATCGCCCAATCTCATTCCTATTCACTAGTGACCAGGTAAATTCAGATGAAAACCAGAGTATCCTCTTACACTACCAGGTCAGCCAGACACTTGAAACACGTCTTGGTGACACTATGGAAGAGAGGAAAATCTGAAAACACTGCCGGTGGGAGTTAACATTAGCTGGCCATTTGGGAAATAACCGCTCACCTAGTAAAATGAAGTATGTGCACACTCTATCACACAGCAATTCCGGCATATACTTTGAGAGCCTCTCCCCTACGTGCCGCAGGCAAGATGGACCCGAGTACCTGCCGCTGCGTCGCTCATGCTAACAAGCCAAACGTCCAGAGTAGGGAAAGATTCGGACGCTTATATTTATATAACGGCGTGCAACACAATACTGAAAAAAATAAGCAATAAGTGCATGTTGCAATATGGATGAACCTCCCGAATTCAGTGTTGACCAAAAAACAATTCAAAGGACGCAATTTACACGAGATTCAGAAACATGTATTGTTTGGAAATATAATATGGGGGAAGAACATTTAAAGAAAGCGAGGGAAAGATAAACACAAAACCCAGGATAAGAGTTACTATGATTTCAGATGGTCAGAGGAAAGGAGGAAACTGGGGTTAGTCCCACAAAGTGCTTCTGAGGTTTTGGACAAGTTCCGTTTCTCACGGTGGGTGGCAGACAGGACACGTGATCATTTTAGTGTTAGTCTTTGAAGCGTACCTACACATTATAATACATGCTTTTATAAGTATGGTAATTTCATAGTTAAGAAAAAGAAGAGACTGTGGATACATAACAGAAGCAGGTAATTTTTCAAAGAAATACGTAGCAACCTGAGAATCTCAAAAAGTTAAAGGGTGATCATCTTATGATAATGATTTCCTGGTAAAATATATAGAGTAAAAGATGAGAAAGCTATACTGAAATCATAATCACAGTTATCACTGGCTCTGGGCCGGTGGGGGGGGCTTCCCCTTTGTGTTATTCTATGTGACAGCTCTTGTGTATTGAGCATATAGTGTTTGATTTTTTTCCTAAACTAAGCTAATCTATATACAGATGTATAGCACTGAATGGTACCCAAGATGTTTCCAGCTTTCTAGCAAAAGCTTCACTATCTTTTCTCATGTCTGACACACATGCTGTATATACCTGATATGCAGAAGTCTCAGCTTTGATATGAAATATAAAACAGCAAATTTTCCCATATCATAACTGATAACTACTGGGTTTCTGTCTTATTCCTGTTCTCACCATATCCCGGTATTATCTGAAATTCTACTTCATCCTTCACTTCCTCTCCTTTTGCCAGGGGAATTTTAAAGAAAACTCCTAAAACAGCCTGGTGTATAGAGCAAGCATTCAATAAATACTGGTTCCCTTCAATACCATTCTTTGTCCTTTTTTAAAAAAAAAGATTTTGTCTATTTGAGAGAGAGAGAAAGAGAGACATGGAGAGCACAGAGGGAGGAGACTTCCCACTGAGCAGGGAGCCCAATACAGAGCTCAATCCCAGGACCCTGAGATCATGACCTGAGCCGAAGGCAGATGTTTAACCGACTGAGCCACCCCGGCGCCCCAATACCATTCTTTGTCTTGACCATGTTAACCTTAACTCCAACTCTTGGCACTGAATAATTTCCTTTTCACTCCAATTTGCTCAGTTTCAATTTACACTCCGTAGATGTCAAGGACAAGGGAGAAGCACTTCCTGTCCCTCTTCACTCACCTCTCTACTGCCTAAAATTTCTTCCTAGCCCCGCTCAGGTCTTTCTCAAGATTACACTAGCTAAGGGATTATTTTACCAAATAAAGTACAAATATAGATACATGTGCTAAAAAGCAAGGTGATAATTAAGATAGTCAAATTCAATATTATAAAACATAACCCAAATACAGTATTTGATAGAACTAAATGTACTGTAAAAACCAAAATCATTTTTATATTCTACTGTAAAAATCATACACATTTTAAATAATATTGGTTAAATACATAAAACTCATTGGCAAACAACATCACTTACATTATATTATTGCTCCTGTGGGCTCTTCCAATGTTTTCACACCAGCGGTATTTACAGATATCATAGACCAGTAATTCTTCTGGGAAAAAGTAGCTCCAATGTCGAATTCCTAAAATGCAAATAATGTTTCTGAAGGTATTCAAACTCTGTCATATTACAGTGAATAAAAAATAAGATTATCTTTACCTCCTTTAATGCCATTTTTATTCACCAGAGAAAGAACAAACTGATCAATTTCAGGGTAGGGTGAACAATGAAAACCTTCAATGTTTCCTGCTGCAACAGAGAGAAAAATGAATTATAATTAAAGCAGCTAAAAGTTGAAGAGTTAAGTGTTAAGCTGTTCTTTAACAGGTTATGGTGCCCCTGCAGCTTTTTTGTTTCCATGGCTTTCAGGCAGTCATGGGTTCTTGCTTGCTCTACAAGCAGGCAGGGCAAAGTCAAACCTCTCAGTTAAGTCAAGTGTTAACCTCTATTCCTAAGAAGCACCTATAATCATGTCAGCTGCTTTCTTCACTTTGCTCAAGAGAAAAACAACCCCTTACACCCAGGAGCTGGCCTACTCCCATCAGCTCGGCGTTGGTGTTGTTGCAAAGCAGGCTGGTCAGCCACAGTCCTGGTGCTTTCCTGCTCATCAGAAATTATTTCACAGAATTTCAACATCAGATAAGGCCACTCTGTGGCCAAGAGGATTCAGGACAAAAACAAGACCACTGTGTAATCATGTCTGAATGCAGACAAAACACGAACATTTTCCAAACAGCAAAAATGACCAAGACCTCCCATCTTATCCAATATAAGTAATTTCTCCTTCTTTACCAATTATAGTTTTACAGCACTGTAATCTGTCTTCCTTGTGGATAAAATTTATGAAGACAGTCAATCATAGATTTGTCTCTCACAGTGCCCAACTTGAAACAAATCCATGCCTCCTTAGACACTTCTCAAAGGCACCTCAGTCAAGCCTGCATCTGTAATAAAGCTTTCATAATACCCTTTTCCTGAGATGCTCCATAGTTCCTCACGGTAGGGAGTTCACACTGAAGCCCGGACCAAACTCCGCTTGTTAGCTCTCGGTGTGCTCTCTCACGATCCTTAGCCATAGGATCAGTTATATTTTGTATCTAAGAATCTACTGGAATAATTTACAATAACTTATTTAAAATGTCATTTAATTTTGAAACGTCTCAAAATAAAGCCTATATTTCACTTACAAAAGTAATATTCATTATTGGAGAAACTTTGGAAAATATGTTGAAGCAGAAATGAGAGAAATAAAGTCCAAGTCAACATCTAGAAATGACTGTTAAACAACTAGAAGAAAATAAACCTAAGAAATTGTTATCCATGTCTTTAATGAACCTGGGATCACACCTCCCAAATAATTTTAGAGTCTATTTTTTTCTCTTACCATCATGAATGGATATTTTCCATTTTATATTGGCTTTATAAATTTAAATTAAATGGCTACAGAGTATGTTACAGTACCACCAAGCCCATTTTGCACATTTAGGTTGTTTCCAGTGTTTGACTCTTATAAATAATGATGGCCCAAAATATGTGTATAAAAATGTTTACTGGAGTTAATGTATGGGATGTTAGAAAAAGCATGTATGTGTTTTGGCATAAGAATGAAGAACATACACATTTCATGAAAAAACTCTGCAGCCATTAAAAGAATGAGAGAATACAGGGAAAGTTCCTCTGGGTTGAGTGGAAATGAATGGCGGCTGTCCATCTGTGATTGTGGACTCAGGGGAAGAGAACTGTTGGTTTTTCTTTTAATAGGGGTTTCTTTCTATAAAAAATCTATTTTCTTTTGGGTTTTTTTTTTTTCCCCTCAAATCACCATAAAATGAAAATTTATGACTAGGCTTTAAAAAAATCTTTTCTTACTAGGTTTGTAATTTTGAATAGAAACTAGGTTGTTTTAAAGGATCAGTAGATATGAATTGTGAAGATGTAAGGTTTTTAAGGCAAAACAGACTCTGTATCCTTAAATTTTCATAGGAAATTGTTTTCTTAAAATTACCTTTAGTGCTGGTACTGTTAAAATATTCAACTCGTTTCTGTTTATTCGGAGATGTGTCACATGTCAGAATTTGTAAAGTATCTGAGAATCTAAAGAAAATATTGAAAGAAACAAAGTAAGGTTATCTCAGAATCAAAGAGAGATGGCTACAGAAGGGAAACTGAATTTCACACAGTTGCACATTAAAATCTTTTATTCAACAGCTACTTCTTCTAGGACAATTAAGTCACATTTGCCTACAAAAACACCAATCTGCACAGTAGTCTGGTGATCATTTAAAAGAGTGAAATAAGTCAATCAGAGAAAGGCAATTATATGAGCTCTCTGATATGAGGAATTTGGGAGGCAGAGTCGGGGGTTGTGGGGGGTAGGGAGGGAAAAAATAAAATAAGATGGGACAGGGAAGGGAGACAAACCACAAGACTCTTAATCTCAGGAAACAGAGGGTTGCTGGGGGGTGGGGGTGGGAGGGATGGGGTGGCTGGGTGATGGACACTGGGGAGGGTATGTGCTATGGCGAGTGCTGTGAACCGTCTAAGACTGCTGAATCACAGACCTGAAACAAATAATACATTATATTATTTAAAAAGAAAAAGAAAAAAAAATACTTTGTTCAACTCCAGTGTGAATCAGAGGACTCTGGGATGGCTGAAGCCATGGAATGAGGCATATAATTCTATTCTTCAAATGTAAAAGAGCCTTTGAAACTTTTGTTACAATGATTTGAAAAGTGTGAATAATGATGGGGAGTAGAGGGGAAGAAGGAAGGAGGGATGAGAGCAAAGGAAAAAATAACAAATTAACTGAAAGACACATTCATAACCCTAAAGAATTTGCTTTCCTTTCAGGGAGAAATGTACCCAGTATTTACTTGGACACACAAAAGACAATTAAGGAAACCCTATTCCGTAGAAGAACTCTCCACTTCTGCGGAATTAATACTGAAACTACAAAGGAAATGGGGTTTGGTAATCGGGAGATGACTTCGGGCTGTCTTATAGGTCACGGGCGCCTTCCCCACACAAGGCAAGTAAGATCCCACTCTTGGGCCAACAGTGGGCAGCGCTGTCACACAACTTTGCCACTACCCCCACAGCGCTTCCAGAATCACGGATCTGCTGCTGCTAACAACTCACACTGAGCAGCTGCTGCGGGCCGGGTATGACTGTCATTTTATGTGTAGTTTTAACTCGATCTTCACAACTCCCCACGATAGGGGGTGATGTCATTTCCATTTTAAAGGTAAGGAAATGAACACTTGACATTACTTCTGAAAAATGTTACGAAAGAACTCGAAGTCCAGAAATAATATGAAGAAAAACCACCCGTCTTCCCACCCTCCTGAGTTAACTGCTGGTAAGTGGACATCCGGTCACAACTTCCCCTCCAGCGAAGTTATTTTAAGTATTTTATTAACATCCATTTCTATGGGATTTCCCCTGATAATTATATCTAGGGAACGCAAGGGAAAAAGAAGTAGAGCAAGTTAATTTAGCAAGGCAATTTAGTCTGATCGTTGAAAACGTAGTGTGGACTAGCAAAGGCCAGATCCAGGGAAATGGAGGCAAACATTTCTGATGAAAGAGGTCTTTCACACTTTTCAAAAATGACCCAAATGTGGCACCTTAGGGGTTCAACAACAAAACTGACAATAAATTAGCTTATCAGCATAACGGAAAATTATATAGGCAATAAAAGTTTGAATTACAACTAACTGTTGCAAGTTACTAACTTGACAGATAGTCATGATATAATGCTAAATGGATAGAACAACTGACATAACCACCTAAATGATCTCAAAACATATTCTTTGAATGAAGGAGGTATGTAAATTATATGCATGAATATGCATACATGGAAAGTAGATATTAATAGGCATTCTCTTTCCAAATGGAATATAAGTAGTTTGTGTTTTCTTTCTTTTAAAAAAAAGTTAATCTAGAATTTTAAGACCTTTCATTTTCTTAAGTTAGAACGAATTCACAGAATTCACACAATTGGTATGTACCTGACATTGCTGACCAAAGAAGACAGGAAATACTGATTTTCTTCAGAAATATTCGTGGACTGTTCAGGAAGAAATCTGTTGTCTTCAGCAATCTCCAAAGCCACCTGTTTCCCGATCTTCGACGATTTATACAGCCGAAAGTTTCTATTTCTTGTATAAACTCCTATTATCAAAAATTAATAGAACAACTACAAATGCATGTTTTCAGTGATTTTACAGTCAGCAAATATTAAATTTGTATTAGATTAAATTTGTATTATTAGAGAAACAACTGGTTCTGATTCAAGGTGGCAATGAAGGAAGATCCTGAACTCCCCCTCCCCCACATGAACACACCAAATCTACAGCTATATTTGGACCGATTTCCTCTGGAAGAAACCTACAGCTCAGCAGACTGACTCCTTCACCAAAGGAGATGGAAACAACGTGGAAGCAGGTGGGAAAGGCCGAGACACAATCTCGCCATAAGCCCCACCTCTAGTGCAACCACGTGTAACAGAGAGGGAACTCAAAACCCGGAGCTTCTCCTTGAAAGCAAAGGATTCAGACCTCCCATTGGTACCCCAGCTTTTAAGGCCTGCACCTAAGAGACCAGCCCCAGAAACATCTGGCTGTGAAGACCAACCGAGCTGTGGCAAACTGAGGAAGGGCTCTTAAGGGCTCGCGTGCAGACTCCCTCACCCCAGGCCTGGTGCAGAAGCAGCAGCCCTCTGAAAGTGCCCAGACTTTATGTGAAAGGGACTCATTTCCAAACTTGAAAGCATGGGACTGAGGGAGACTCTCCAGGGATGGAGGTGGTGGCTACCATCTTTTTCTCTGCCTCTCTAAGGCCGGAGGGTATCATCTTTTTTTTCTTTTTCCTCCCCCTTTTCCATCCCTTCTCCCTCTTCTTTGTGGGTGCCATTTCTGCCAGCGCCCTCAGCCTCCCTCCGGCCAGTGGACACAGTCTCTGGCTTCCCCTCTGCTGTGTGCCAGAACACTGGTTGCTCCTGGACGAAAGTGTCTATTCACATGGGGTGCCCCAGTTTTTACATCCGGTGATCTGTTTTTCAGGTGACTCCTTGATCGCCTGGCTCGGAAGGGCAGGGAGGCTTGTGGTCCTACACCCCCACGACTGTAACAACTGCAGACAGTTCTCAGGAGACTACCATCGCCAGGGCACCACACAGAGACAGAGGCCTATCTGCTGGAGCAGCAGCTCTGGTCCGAGGGCCAGCGTTCTGGTCTGGCACACTTATAGGAGCCTGCAGAAGGGCTCTCGGGGAATGGAGCTCAGTGGACAGAAGTTTTGTACTCTCCCTCTGCTTCATCCAGCCCACTGGTATCTTATGCCCTCTGTTTGGTGCCCTGAGTTAGAGATGGACTCCTCTCCATCACCAGGCTCTGGTGGCTGGTGAGACAGACGCTCACAGGTCTTGCAGAACCGTGATGAACAGAGGAGTTCTTAAACACCGACCATCCCTCCGGCACAGCAAGAGGCAACATGTCCAGGAGCTCAGTCTCTCTAAGAAGCCTATTAGCCTATCATCATTGGTGCAGCTGTTGGGGGCAGGCTTCTAATTAAACACACCGTAGGATCTACCTGGAAACGTTTCCTGAGACCTTGGAGGGCAACAGTATTTCCAACCTTTCTTTTGCTATGCTTCGCAGCACAGCATCTCTCCAAGGGGAACTTGGATCTGTGCCCCAGTTTTGACATCAAGTACCCTGCTTTTGGGGGCTGCCTCCTAAGGGTAATCCTCAATTACCTGGCTCTGGTGGCCAGAGGGCTTGGGTTCCAGGGGCTCAAGATACTGAACAGAGAGATCGTTCTTAGACAGCTCCCACCCCCGGCCCACTGCACAGACAGCAGACTGGAACACCCCCAGCCATTCTGGGAAAGAGGCCTAATTGCCTGTCCTCAAGCTCTGGCCCGAGGTGCAGTGTTCACGGCTGGCACACGCCCAGAAGCGCCAGCGCTGCTCTCGGGAGCACAGTCCAGGGGACGCTGTCTTTGTGCTCTCCTCCTACCTCACAACAGCTCACCAGAATCTCTCAGAAAGGGCCTTATATGCTCAGCAAATCCTGGTTTGTGCAACTACCCCCATGGGACACCTCCATGTCACCTGGCGGGGAGGGTCAGTGGTCCTCACGCTTACAGTCCCGTAAGACTGTACATATTTTCATTCTGCTTCCAATCAGCCTGAATCCAGGTGCTGAATGAGATCCTGCCCTTTGGGACATTAAGTGGGCCTAGCATATTCTGAAGTCCTGGGAACCAATAAAAATAAAACAGGCTGCTTGGATAATTATAAGAGTTTGAGAAACAACCAAGAGCTAGGACAGGGTTGAAGGATAAGTTTCATCTCCTACACAAGGCCAACACTTCAAGACTGGGAGGGGATGCTCTTTTATCTAATGCTGGCAGAGAGTCAAGCAAAATGAAGAACAGAGGACTGCATTCCAAAGAAGATAAAACTCTTAACCTTAATGGAATGGAGATAAGTAACTTATATGATAAAGAGTTCGGAATAATGGTTCATAAAGACGCTCACCAAACTTGGGAGAGGAGCGATGAACACAAAGAGAGCTTCAACAAAAAGATAGAAAATGCGGGCGCCTGGGTGGCTCAGTGGGTTAAAGCCTCTGCCTTTGGCTCAGGTCCTGATCTCAGCAGCCTCTGCTCAGCAGGGAACCTGTTTCCTCAGCGCTCCCTCTGCCTGCCTCTCTGCCTACTTGTGGTAGGCAGAGGTAATATTTTAAAATATTAAAAAAAAAAAAGACAGAAAATGCAAGAAAGTAGCAAATAGCTCACAGAGCTGAAAAAACAAGAACCGATCTGACAAATACACTACAGGAGTTTGATGGCAAACTAGATGAAGCAGGACTAGTGAACTCGAAGACAGGAAAGAGGAACTCACCCAACAGAGCAGCAGAAAGAGAAAAGAACGAAACAAAGTAAAGATAGCTGAAGGGCTTTCTAAGACAACACTGAGCAGACTAACACTTACATTATATGACCAGAAGGAGAAAGGGCCAGAAAACTTATTTGAACAAATAACTGAAAACTTCAAAAGCCTGGGGAAGAAAGACATACAGATTCAGAAGGACAGCGAGTTCCAAATGAAATAAATGCAACAGAGAGGGCCACACTAAGATATATTACAATTAAATGCCAAAAGTTAAAAAGAGAGAGAGAGAATCTTAAAGGCAGCAAGAAAAAAAAATAACTTGTTACATACGAGGAGAACCCGTAGGTCTAGGAGCACATTTTCCAGCAGAAATCTTGCAGGCCACAGAGAGTGGTAGGATATGTTCAAAGTGCTGAACGAAACAAACTTCCAACCAAGAAGACTCTATCTGGCAAAGTTATCTGTCACACTTGAAGGGCAGATAAAGAGTTTTCCAGGCAAGCAAGAGATAAAAAAGTTCATTACCACTCAACTGATCTTACAAGAAATGTTAAAGGGACATCTTTAAGCTGGAAAGAAACAAAGGGGAGAGGGGTTTGGTAATTAGTAACAAGAAAATGTCTAAAAGTGTAAATCTCATTGGTAAAGGCAACTATATATTAAAAGAGCATATGAATCTAGTGTGAAGCCAGTGTAAAGATTAAAAGAAAAAAGTACTAAAAGTAACTGCAACTATAATAATGAGAGACACACAAGATAAAAAGATGTAAAATATGACAGGCAAAATGTAAAACATGGGGGAGGTTCTGGCAGAGGGTAAAAATGTACAGCTTCGAATGTGTTCACACTTAAGTTCTTATAAACCTAAAATAGGCTACTATGAACGTAAGTCATTATATGTAAACCTCATGGTAACCACAAAGCAAAAAGTTATAGTAGCTACACAAGAGACAATGAGAAAGGAAGCATGCCACTAAAGAATTCATCAAACCACAGAAGAGAGCAAGTAGAAAGACAAAGAATTAAAAAACAGCCAGAAAATAATGAATACAATAGCTACAAGTACATATGGATCAATAATTACTGTAAATGGATTAAATTCACCAAAAGACACAGAGTAGCTAAAAGGATTAAAAAAAAAAGGAGACCCATCTATATGCTCCCAATAAAAGATCCATTTCAGACATAAGAACACACACAAACTGAAAGTGAAGGGATGGAAAAAGAAGTCCAATGCAAATGGAAACTAGAAGAAAGCTGGGGTGGCTCAATTTCGTCAGACAAAGTACTTTAACACAAAGACTGCAGTAAGAGACAAAGAAAGGCATAAAATAATGACAAAAGGGTCAATGCAAAAAGAGGATATAGCCACTTCAATATTTAGGCACCAGCACAGAAGCACCTACATATATAAAACAAATATTAACAGACCTAACAGGGGAAAGAGAAATACAATAATAGGCTACTTCAGTAGCCCCCCTTATATCAATGGACAGATCATCCAGACAAAAAATCAATAATAAGGAAACGTCCACCTTAAACCACATAATAAGCCAGATGGAAATAAGAGATATATACACAATGTTCCATTCAAAAGCAACAGAGTATATTCTTCTCAAATGCATGTGGAGCATTCTCCAGCAGATGATACATCAGGCCACAAAATAAGGCTTAAGAAATTTGAGATTGAAATCATATGAAGCATCTTTTTTGACCACAATACCGTGAAATTAGAAAGCAATCCTAAGAAAGCTGGAAAATTCACAAACATATGGAGATTAAACAACATGCTACTGAAAAAAAAAGGTCACAAAGGAACTGAAAGATAAATACCTGGGGGGGAGGGGGGCTCCTGGGTGGTTCAGTAGGTTCAAGCCCCTGCCTTTGGCTCAGGTCATGATCTCAGGGTCCTCGGATCAAGGCCCGCATCGGGCTCTCTGCTCAGCAGAGAGCCTGCTTCCCCCTCTTTCTCTGCCTGCTTCTCTGCCTACTTGTGATCTTTCTCTGTCAAATAAATAAATAAATAAAATCTTTAAAAAAAAAAAAAGATAAATACCTAGAGACGAAAAGAAAAAAGAAATACAACAAATCTAAACCTACAGGATTCAGCAAAAGCAATTCTAAGAGGGAAGTTCATAGTGATAAATACCTACTTCAAGAAACAAGAAAAATCTCAAACAATTTAACTTTATACCTCAAGAAATCAGAAAAAGAACAGCAAACAAACCCAAAATTAGTAGAAGGAAATAATAAAAATCAGAGCAGAAATAAATGAAATAGAGACTTTAAAAAACAACAAAGATCAGTGAAGGCAAGAGTTGGTTCCTTGAAAAGATAAACAAAAAGGGACAAACTCTTAGCTAGACTCACCAAGAAAAAAAAGAGAGGACTACAATAAGGTCAGAAATGAGAGAGGACCCAATACAACTGCAAGTGCAGAAATACAAAGGATCATAGAAAACAACTGGGCAATTGCTTTCCAACAAACTGGGCAACCTGACCAAGCACACAACTTCCTAGAAACAGATAACCCTCCAAGGCTGAGTCATGAATAGAAAACAGACCAGTTACTTGCAAGAAGATTGAATCAGCAATCAAAAACCTCCCAACAAACAAAAGTCCAGAAAAAAAGAACTTTAAAGGGGAATCTACGAAACATTTACAGAAAAAGAATATGTTCCTTCTCAGACTATTCCCAAAAACAGAAGAGGGAGGAACCCTTCCAAACTCACTTTACATGGCCAGCGTTACCAGGACACCAAAACTAAACAGAGAAGAAAGAAAATCACAGGCCAGTATCCTTGATGAATATCTGCAAAAGTTCTCAACAAAATAACGAACTAACTAGAAAACAAAATAACCAAATTCAACAATACAGGTAGCCTCCAGTTTTTGGAAGTTCACAACACTACTTTGATTAAAGATCCACATTACTGCCTGTTTTCACTAACTGAAAGATTCCAAAGAGTATTTTCACTTTTACAAGAAAAAGCTGTTGCCATACTAATGTGGGTCTTTCATAAAAGCAAAGTGGCTTAATAAAAATCAAATGATCATCTCAATAGTTGCTGAAAAGGCATTTAACAAAAGTCAACATCCAAGTCTGATCAAAACTCTCAACAAAGTGAGCACAGAGGAAACACACCTCAATGTAATTAAAGTCTGTATGTGACACACACACATAGCTAACATCATACTCGGTGGTAAAAGCTAAAAGCTTTCCCTCTAAGATCAGGAATAAGACAAGAGCACCTGCTCTCCTCACTTTTATCAATACGGTATTAGATGTCCTAGCCAGAGCAAACAGGGGAAAAAAAGAAACAAAAGGGAACCAAATTGGAAAGGAACTGAAAATGTCACTATTTGCCGATGTTTATGTACAGGAATTTCTATGTAGAAAACCCCAGACTCCACCAAGAAACTTTTAGAATAATTGAATTCAGTGAAGTTACAGGATACAAAATCAACAATTCAGAAATCTGTTGAATTTCTATACAATAACTACCAGAAAATTAAGAAACAATCCCATTTAAAAAAAAAAAAAAACATTTACAATTGCATTGGAAAGAATAACATACCCAGACATAAACTTAACCAAGGAGGTGAAAAACCTGTACTCAGGAAACTATTAAAAAACACTGACGAAAGAAACCTGAAGATGATACAAACAAATGGAAAGACAGGCCAAGTTCATGGACTGGAAGGACACTGTTAAAACGTTCACAGTACCCAGGGAAAGCTATGATGCAGGGCAATCCCTATCAAAATGCCAATGGCATTTTTTTACAGAACTGAACAAAGAATTCTAAAATTTATACAACCTACAAAAGATCCGAAAAGGCTGAAGCTACTCCGACAAAGGACAAAGCTGTAGGTATCCTGTGTCCTGATTTCAAACTATACCACAGTGCGACAGTAATCAAAACAGTATGGGATTTGCAATAAAAATAGATTAAGATCAATGGAACAGAACAGAAAGCAAAGAAATAAATCAAGTATATATGTTCAATTAATCTACAACAAAGGAGCCAAAAATATACAATAGGGAAAGAACAGTCTCTTCAGTAGAATGAGTCAGGAAAACTGGAAAGCCACATGTGAAAGAATAAAACTGCACCACTTTCTCACACCATACACAAAAATTAATGATTTAAGACCCAAAATCATAAAACTCTTAGAAAACAGGCGGTAAGCTCCTTGACCCAGATGTCAGCGATGGTGTTTTAAATACACCACCAGCAGAGGCAACAAAAGCAAAAATAAATAAGCAGGACATCATCAAAGTAAAAAGCTTCTGCAGAGAAAGGAAACCATCAACAAAATGAAAAGACTACACGCTGAATGGGAGATAATATTTGCAAATCATAAATCTGATAAGCTGTTAATGGCCAAGATATATAAAGAACTCATACAACACAACGGGAAAAAATCTGATTAAAAAATGGACAGAGGATCTGAATACACACTTCTCTGGAGAAGACAGATGGCCAACAGACGTTCAATATCCCTAATCATCAAGGAGCTACAAGTCAAAACCACAATGATGTATCACCTCACATCTGTTAGAATGGCTATTATCAAAAAGACAAGAAATAACAAGTGTTGATGAGGATGTAGAGAAAAGGGAACCCTTGTGCCCTGTGGATGGGACTGTCAATTGGTGCAACCACTGGGGTAAACAGTATGGAGGTTCCTCAAAAAATTAAAAATAGAACTGCCACACGATCCAATTCTACTTCTGGGTATTTACCTGAAGAAAATAAAAACACTGATTCAAAAAGACCATCACCTTGTTCGCTGCAGCGTTATTTACAATAGCCAAGATATAGAAACAAACTATCCACAGATGAATAAAGAAAATGAATCAAGAAAAAAATATATATGTATCTCCACAAAATGGAATATTATTTTAACCATTAAAAAAAAGGAGAGAAATCCTGCCATTTGTAATAGGAGACATGGACCTTAAGAGTAATACACTAAGTGAAATAAGTCAGACAGGGAAAGACGAACACCGCATCACTTTTAGAGAGAATGTAAAAATTAAAGAAAAAAAACCCAGCCAATAAATACAGAGAACAGACTGGCAGTTGACTGAGGTAGGGGGGTGGGGAGGGTGAATGGGTAAACAGAGTTAAAAAACAAGAACAGCCAAGAAATTTCAAAGAACAAAGTTGGTGGACTTACTCTACCAGCTATCAAGACTTAAAAAACAACCTTATATATTAAGACAGTAATGGTATTGGCACAAAAACAGATCAATACAACAATGGAACAGAACATAATCCAGAAAAAGCTCAAACATATATAGACAATTGACTTATGACAAAGATGTCCTTTTAGAAAAAGAACAATTACTTCAACAGTGTTGAAACAAATGGATAAAGGGAAAAATAATGAATCTTGACTTCCCTTCACACAATAGGCAAAAATCCACTCCAAGTGGACTGTAGATCTAAATATAAAAGGTAGATCTAAATATAAAAGGTAAAAAAAATAAGTCTTCTAGAAGATAGGTAGAATACCTTCATAATTTGAGGATAGCAGAAGACTTAATGAGATACAAGAAACACTAAGAGGAAAACACTGATCAATTAGACCACTACTATTTAAAAAGTTACTTTTATTCACCAAAGACACCATTAAGAAAGTAACAATACAAGCCACAAATACTATATGATTCCAAAGATAAAGTTCCAAAATCGGCGAAATCGGCAGGGCCATATGTACCCCAATGTTCATAAGCAGCAGTCGCCATAATCGCCAAACTGTGGAAAGAGCCAAGGTGCCCTTCAACAGATGAATGGATAAAGAAGATGTGGTCCATATACACAATGGAATACTACGCCTCCATCAGAAAGGATGAATATCCAACTTTTGTAGCAACATGGACTGGACTGGAAGAGATTATGCTGAGTGAAATAAGCCAAGAAGAGAAAGTCAAATATCACATGGTTTCACTTACTTGTGGTGCATAAGGGGTAACGTAGAGGACAGTAGGAGAAAAGTAAATGAGAAGTAGGGTAATTTAGGGAGGGAGACGAAACATGAGAGACTTTGGACACAAAAACAAATTGAGGGACTTGAAGGGAGGGGGTGAAGGGATGGAAGAGCCTGGTGGTGGGTACTGAGGGCACCTATCACATGGAGCACTGGGTGTGGGGCATGGGGAATGAATCTTGGAACACTGAAAAAAAAAATTTTAAAAAAAATGAAGTTTAGTTCACTAGACTGGACTCAGTTGAATTAGGGGTCCTGAGTGGCCTAGTGCCACCTAACCAGGCTGCATTCTGCCCCGTGCTTCACACATCCTCAGATCTGCGGACCAGAAGCAAAGAGGGTGGAAGAGAGCATGCGTGCAGAAGCCGCTGGTGTTAAGAGAGGCAAAAAGCAGACAAAATGACCCCTGCCACTCATTGCAAAACTCTTCAGTGAAGAGACCACCAGCCTCATTTTGTCACATAAAAGGACCATTTTTATACTGTATCTAATTAAACCCGTTGCCAGTACTGGAGAGCGCTGGTCCTCTGCCAAGACTCCCATGACACAAATCCCCTGGACGTTTCAGAGGAAGTGCCCACCCCAACAATTCTCTTGGAACTCAGGGCAGCCTGGGGCCTGTGTCCCGCAGGGACCTGTCTGGGATCTCAGGACAGAAACCTCACCGCATTCCAGCACCCTCACTCATGGGACGCATTCTGCTAGTGATTCCATGGTCACTATGCAGCAGTGGTGGCAGCAGGAATGCTTAGCCAAGTGACGGACGGGCACTGACGGGTCGCTCGGGGAGGTACATGAGGACGGTCCAGCAGACAGCTGGCAATCTTACTTACCGAGGTCTACAAAGAGATGCTTTTCTCCCACATTATTCTTCACAACTAAAAATGATAGGTCCGGACTACTTTGCTCAGCTGATCCCGGGCTCTTCCATTCCTTTGAATCCTGTGACCCGCCCTCTCCTCTGGCTTTATCTGAGGACCTTCTGCTACAGGAAATTCCTTGTTTAATTGGCATTTCAGGAAAATGGGAAAATCCATGGCCCGTGGTCTCTGAAATACTATCATCATCTTCACTGGCAATTAAGTGAAAAGCAGGCTGCAAAATTTTTCGCACAAAATTACCTAGAAGAAAAAATATTATGATTAATCTAATTCTTTTCTACAAACCACAACTCAAGATCTAGACACAAATCTACACATGACAATTTTATATAGTGTAAGGCCTCTTTTTTGGACTTCTGGCTTTAAAACTGAGCTGTTATTACAAATTGTAACATACTTCTGTTACTTCCTTCTTCTTGGGCAATCTTCTACTTTTTTAATTCCTACTGACAGAGTAGCTTAGTGTCACTTATAATAAATATCATCAAAGATACCACGGGGGGGTACCTGGTATCCAACTCCTGATCTCAGCTCAGGTCTTGATCTCAGGGTTGAGAGTTCAAGCCCCACATTGGGCTGAACACTGGGCATGGAGCCTACTTTAAAAAAAAAAGATTCCACCAAAAAACTGCTAGAACTAAGACATGAATTCAGCAAAATCATAGGACATAAAATCAATGTACAGAAATCTGTTGCATTTCTATACACCAATAATGAAGCAGTAGAAACAGAAATCAAGGAATCAATCCCATTTACAATTGCATCAAAGACAGTAAGATACCTAGGAATAAACCTAATTAAAGAAATGAAAGACCTGCATTTTTGAAAACTAGAGAATTCTTATGAAAGAAATTAAAGAGGACACAAAGAAATGGAAAAACATTCCGTGCTCATGGACTGGAAGAACAAACATTGTTAAAATATCTGTAGTACCCAAAGCACTCTGCACATTTAATGCAATCCCTATCAAAATACCACCAGCATTTTTCACAGAACTAGAACAAACAATCCTAAAATCTGCATGGAACCATGAAAGACTCTGAATAGCCAAAGGGATCCTGAAAAAGAAAACCAAAGCTGGAGGCTTCATGATTTCAGACTTCCAGCTCTATTACAAAGCTGTGGTCATCAAGACAGTACGGTACTGGCACAAAAACAGACACAGAGCAATGGAGCAGAACAGAAAACCCAGAAATGGACATACAACAGTACTGTCCACTCATCTTTGAGAAAGCGGGAGTGAATATCCAATGGAAAAAAGACGGTCTTGGGGCGCCTGGGTGGCTCAGTTGGTTAAGCGACTGCCTTCGGCTCAGGTCATGATCCCAGAGACCGGAGATCAAGTCACACACCAGGCTCCCTGCTCGGCAGGAAGCCTGCTTCTCCCTCTCTCACTCCCCCTGCTTGTGTTCCCTCTCTGGCTGTGTTTCTCGCTGTCAAATAAATAAAATCTTAAAAAAAAAAAAAAAAAAAAAGACGGTCTCCTCAACAAATGGTGCTGGGAAAACTGAATAGCCACATGCAGAAGAATGAAACTGGACCACTTCCGTAAACCATACACAAAAATAAATTCAAAATGAATGAAGGACTTAAGTGAGAGGCAGGAAACCAACAAAATCCTCCAGAAGAACACAGGCAGCAATCTCTTTGACCTCAGCTGCAGGTGAATTCTTACTAGAGGCGTTGTAGGAGGCAAAGAAACAAAAGGGAAAGTGAACTATCGGGACAAGATAAAAAGCTTCTGCACAACAAAGGAAGCAATCAGCAAAACTAAAAGGCAACCTACTGAATGGGAGAAGATATTTGCAAATGAAATATCTGATAAAAGGTTAGTATCCAGGTCTATAAAGCACTTATCAAACTCAATACCCAAAAGACAAATAATCCAGGGGCGCCTGGGTGGCTCAGCTGGTTGAGCATCTAGCTCTTGGTTTTGGCTCAGGTCATGATTTCAGAGTCCGGGGACTGAGTCCCACGTTGGGCTCTGTGCTCAGTAGGGAGTCGCTTGAGGATTCTCTCCCTCTGCTCCTCCCCCATCTCTCTCAATCCAGTAAATAAGTCTTTAAAAAACAAAAAGAAATAATCCAGTTAAAAAATAGGTAGAAGACATGAATAGACATTTTTTTTTAAGATTTTTTTTTTTATTTGATAGAGAGAGATCACAAGTAGGCAGAGAGGCAGGCAGAGAGAGAGGAGGAAGCAGGCTCCCTGCCAAGCAGAGAGCCCGATGCGGGCCTCGATCCCAGGACCCCGAGATCATGACCTGAGCCAAAGGCAGAGGCTTTAACCCACTGAGCCACCCAGGCGCCCTGAATAGACATTTTTCTAAAGAAGATATCTAGATGGCTAAAACATCTACAAAAAGATGCTCTACATCACTCATAAGGGAAATACTAATCAAAACTACAATGAGATACCACCTCCCATCTGTCAGAATGGATAAAATTAACAACTCGGGAAACAGCAGATGTTGGAGAGGATGTGGAGAAAAGGGAACCCTCTTCCACTGATGGTGGGATGCAAACTGGTGCAGCCACTGGGGAAAACAGATGGGGGCACCTCAGAAAGTTAAAAATAGAGCTATCCTATGACTTGCAACTGTACTATGAGGTACTTATCCAAAGGATGCAAAAATAGAGATTCGAAGGGTTACATGTACCCCAATGTTTATAGCAGCATTATCAACAACAGGCAAACTACGGAAAGAACCCAAGTGTCCACTGTCTGATGAACAGATAAAGATGTGGTATGCGTACACACACATGCACATACACACATGCTAGACTGTTACTCAATCATTAAAAAGAATGAAATCTTGGGGCGCCTGGGTAGCTCAGTTGGTTGAGCGACTGCCTTCGACTCAGGTCATGATCCCGGAGACCCGGGATCGAGTCCCACATCGGGCTCCCGGCTCGGCGGGAAGCCTGCTTCTCCCTCTCTCACTCCCCCTGCTTGTGTTCCCTCTCTCGCTGTGTTTCTGTCAAATAAATAAATAAAATCTTTTAAAAAAAATGAAATCTTGCCATTTGCTATTACATGGATAGAACTAGAGTATATTGCGCTAGGCAAAATAAGTCAGTGAGAGAAAGAAAGACAAATGCTGTATGATTTCACTTGTGTGGGATTTAAGAAACAAAACAGATGAACATATGGGAAGAGGAAAAAAAAGAGACTGGAAGAAAACTATGAGAGACTCTTAATGATAAAGAACAAACTAAGGGTTGATGTGGGGGAAGTGAGCAGGGGCATGGTTTAAATGGGTGACGGGAATTAAGGAGGGCGGTTGCTATGCTGAGCACTGGGTGTTGTATGCAAGTGATGAATCACTACATTCTATACCTGAAACTAATATTACACTGTATGTTAACTATAATTTAAATAAAAATCTGAAAAAAAAAAAAAAAGAAAACTGCCCAGTGACCTGATTTGCAAGATTCTCTAATTGCCATTATTTTAAAATAAATGTTTTTATTCCATCATAAAAGTTAAAAATAAATAAACAGATCATCTGAGAAAGGAAGGTTGGCTTGAGAAGCTGGGTCCATGTTGCTAGCATGAGCCTGAGCCTTACGTACTGTCACCAAGAGATCACCACTTTTATTTTATTTTTCAAGATTTTATGTATTGGAGAAAGAGAGAGAGAGAGAGCATGAACGGGGGTGAAGGGTGAGGGAGAAAGCAGACTCCCTGCTGAACAGGGAGCCCACCGCCTCAGGGCTTGATCCCAGGACCTGAGCCAGGAGCAGACACTTAACAGATTGAGCCCCCCGCCGCGGCGCCCCAAGAGCACCAGGAGTCAAACCTGTCTTGACAATTAATGGGTTAGGGAAGGAAAGTTTGTGTGTGCCGCCAAGATAGCGCACACAGACACTGAGGGAATCTCCACCTTCATGTCCTGGAGTCAGGATGTCAGCAAGTTTCTCCAGAGCGGCTTCTCTCCCCTTTTCCTGTCATAATATGCCCTGGGAACACTGACATTCACGGCCACCTCTTCCACAGCTGTGCTCCTCCTGCTTCTCCCTGTCACTGGTCACGCGAAGGGCTGTGGCACCCAGAGTGACAGCAATTACATATGTGTACTGCATTTCAACCCTTACTCGAAGAGCTCTAACAATGAGTGGTCCTATTTTTACCAAGAAAAGATGGTATGACAACCCAGAATTTCTTTAACTCTCGTGTATTATTTATACTATAACTTCAAGCAAGAATTTGGTTAAGTTGCTTCATGTATAACGATACTGGAGAAACACAGTGTGGTAAGAGAAACTGAATTTTAATTTCTAAAACTGCTGTTATTGGGGTTTGTCACTTTATTTACCAGGCAGCTTAGACTTTTTTTTTTTTTAATTTGACAGAGAGGAGAGAACAGAAACAGGGGGAGTAGCAGAGGGAGAGGCAGAAGCGGGTTCCCCATTGAGCAGGAAGCCTGACTCGGGACTTGATCCCAGGACCCCGGGATCAAGACCTGAGCTGAAGGCAGATGCTTAACCAACCCAGCCACCCAGATGCCCCCAGCTTAAGCTTTTAAATCATAGGATACATACGCTTTAAATTCAAAGCTCTCTTTCTCCAAATTACTTACTGTCTGCTCAATGAAACAAACCCAGTAGCTCATAAAACACTATATACCGAAATGAAAGCAAAAGCATTTGCATGATCATCTCTAGAATGAGGGCACTGAGGGTAAGTACTGAGTACAAAGAAATCACGATGTACCATGGGACAACAAAGCAATATGAACATAAATGGGTAACGCTGATGATTCTGGAAATGTAAAATTATGTCTACTTGACAGGGGGCAGTGGGAGAAGGAAGGCATGGCCATGGAACCACTTGGGAAGGTAGCCCTCAGCAGGCCAGGTGGGCCTCTCACCTTTGGCAGGGAGCTAACCTCGCCAGGGCACGACAATGACAATATCAGCAGCATGAGTCCAGCACAGGCTTCCACTCCCTTCCCCTCACCCTCGTCATTCGTGTGGGGACAGGCATTATACTGGCTGGAGATACCTCCAAAGAATGTATCAATCTTAGGAACCTCAGGTCCTCCGGCAGGCTGGCAGCGGTATATTTTAGGGAGATCAAACTTAGACACTCGGCCAACATTCTCTGATCGCTTACACTTACTCTAATTCTACTTTCTGGAAGGCTGACAAGGGGAGGTAGGAATGTCACCAAGACATACATGGAGGTAAGGGAACTGAAGGGGAAATCCTGGACTAATTTTGTCATCTCTGCATGTCTGGTCCTGGCAGTCCCTAATTCTGGAGGAAAGAAGTTTCGGCCCCCTCTGCCCTCCCCTGCCAGGTTAGCCTCAAACTTGTGTCTCCATACTTTTCTGTGTATGCTGTTCGGCCAGCAAAGCCTTTCTTACTTTGTTTCTGTGAGGTAATCGGACTTAAAGCCAGCTTGAACGTCATCTGCTTTCAGAAGACTGGTAGCCAAGACTGCTAATTACCTGACAGATCTGTTCTCCCGTCTTCCCTCGCAACCAAGCGCCATGTTTAGCCTTCGGCTGGGAGCCGTAGAGCAGACTACGAGGACTGAACAGGATCAAAGAAATATCTTGCTTAAGACTGCAGAGCCAAGAGCCTGGCGCTAGAGCCCACTGACCGGTCTCTCACCCCGCACATCCTTATCAAACGGCTGCTTGTATTTTATTGCCATTGCAATAATATTATTGATAAAAACATTATCTGGGGCTACCCTCTGGAAATAAAAAGTGAATAAGAAACCATCCCTGCCCTAAAGAAGCATTAAGTGGAACATAAGGAAAGAAGACAAAACAACAACATACAAAACTACCTCAGAAGTGAGGAATGCTTGGGCGCCAGAGATCCTGGGCTCAACCCAGACAAAACGCTGCCCTGAGTCTTAGGGATGTGACAGAAATGGCTTCTCATTTGGTGATATCTACACTGAGTCTTCACAGACCAGGTAACTGGAGTATGTCTTTTCAGACAGGAGCATCAAGAAGTGCAAAGGCCCACGGACAAGAGAAAATGTGGCCCCGGCGGGAGCTAAGCAAAGGCCAGAGTGAGAAGACCTATTGTGTACCAGGACTGGCCCTGCAAGAGGTCCTTCAGTAACAACCATTAGGAAACTCTGAAAAAAAAACTAAGGTTTATTACTTACAAGACCTGAAAATTAGACCACATACCTGGGGCCACACAGCAGGCTCTTGGGAAGGGAGCACGAGCACAGGCAGGGGGTGCTTTTACTGGGGTTGAGGGTGGAGCCCTAGGGTTTCCTGGGCTCAGGCCTTACTGGTGAATTTAAAACACAAGAGCAGGAATTTAAAGCAAAGAAGAGAAAACAAGAGGCCCAAGAGGCCAGTTACTGAACTCAATCAAGATTTCTGAATCTAAAGAGCCTTGAGTGTGACGGACAGTGTTTACTGAAATGGCGGTCTTAGAAATGGATGCCTCAGCAATCAAAGCTTACATCAGGCATTCGCTTTACAACCAAACAAAAAACTGCCAGGGTTTACAATACAAGGGTTGGGTGGTGTGAGAGGAGACCAGGGCACCATGGTCTCTGTGAGAACAAAGACATCTGGACATTTTCCTGAAGGGTGTGAGGCACATCAGCAGTACCATCAGATCAGTCCAGCTAGCGGACTGGGTAAGAGCGCTGAGAGAAAATAGAGCTTGGAGAGGACACCGACATCATTTTCACTTGGGTAATTGGGTAGATGAAGGATACTACTCACCAATATACGTATCACAGGAGAAAGGGCAAGTTTGGGGGAAAATGAGGAATGTGGTCTAGGAATGCTGAATTTGAAGTATCCGTGTGGGAATGTTTAATAGGCAGTTGGCTGTATGGGTCTGGCATCAAGGAGGATAATCTTGGCTGAACACAAGGACTTATGGCTTTGATTACCATCTGTGTGTCGATGACTTGAGAGTGGATGATAATCAAGGTTATGGATAGAGTGAACAGAGGGACAAGGATAGATTCTACAGTTATCAATACCTAAGGGATGAAAGAAAGATGGAAGGAATATCCAACTATGCAACACAAAATAGGGAGATAATAGGAGCCCCTCATACATAGCAAACTAGGTCACTGTGACCTAGCACTCGTCTGGTTTTAGCAATGAGGTTCCTGACTTCTATGCTAGTCCCTCAGTGACTATGCTCATGCCTCTTCCCCTAGGTACCCCTGAAACTATCAAAGAAATGTAGTTCTGAAATGAATTACCTATCACCCGAACTTCAGTTAATCATCTGCCATTTAGAGCTAGAAATACTCATTCTACTACTGCTTGATCAACGCTCAGGATTCAGGCTTCTATTTAGACCTTGATTTTCAGCGTTCCCCTTCAGCCTACTCATTCCCCCTCAGACTGACTTCATTTTTACACCCGGGCCTGCATCTCTCAGTGTCTAGTACCAAACACTCTTAGGCTTATATATGTGGGCATCTTCCCAATTCTGAGGTTCAGCCTGGAGCAGTACACAATAAAAAAAGCCTTTCCAGATGTGGTTTGGAGCCTAAGCCCCAGTCCTCCTGGACTAAAAGCTAAGGCTAAGTAAGGCAAGTTAGCTAAAGCGAAGGACAGAAATACAGCTCTGAGGCATCACAGGTGAGACTTGAATTAGGCCCCTCCTACATCACCCAGGAAACTTCTGAAATGTTTCCTGGGGGTGCAGAAACCAGTACAAGGCAATGTGGGGCCATCTCAAAACCTCTAGCAAGAGGCACTAAGACCAAGGACATCCTGCATCCTGAGTAGGTTAACATTTCTAGAATGTGTCTAGAAGAGGAAGGTAGGTCTAGAACGAAAGGCAAATCCTGAGGATGTGAAAAATCTCTTTTCATTACTTAGGATAAGCTAATAACCATACAATCTGACAAACACAAAACTTTAAGAGGAAAAGAAAAATACGAGGATTTTAACAGAATTCCATGACTTTTTAAAAAACAGAATACTTACCAACATGAATGTTATCTTTAAATGCCACATCATGAAGCTGAAATATTAGATGACGGCTAAATTTTTCATCAGTGCTGGAATCCAAGTTGAAAACATCTTCAGCAGAACAATTAACCCTGTATAGCTCTTGAAGTGCTTTACAAACATGCTAAAAACACAGGTAAAATGTAATTAATATTTCAAATTGTTTTAAAATTTTTCCATGAGAAAATTCAAGTATCTTGGTACAACTGTAACTCATTTTTTTATTTTATTATCTGAATATTTACAATGTAACAATTTCACCAAATTACTGATATATAGAAATACACATCATATTTAAATTACTCCACATGTTCAAAAAGCCATAGGCTCTCAGGAGTAAAGACTTCCTCAAATTTGAACAATTTATCTTATATGTTAATCTCTAAAATCACGATATTTATTTTTAAGCACAATAATATATTTCTTTTTAAGCATCTCTTTAAATATCATCTCTGAGTTAGAAAGTCGCTAATTCCATTTCTCATAGTTTTAGTTTTTGGAAGGTTCCTCACACATACTGAGCTAAAATCTGCCTCCAAGAACACAGCCCTCTGGGGCCAGATGCTGCTGACACTGAAGGCCGTTACGCACTATAGGAAGGCAGCGGGCACAGGGGTAGGAGCACAAGATTTGGAATCAGAAAGATCTAGTACTGGCTTTGCCACTCACCAGCCCTGTGACTTTGGTCAAATCCAAACCTTACATCCCTTGATTGCAAAATGGATCATTACATATGACCTAACTTCTGGGGTTGTTGTAAGGAGTAAAGGACAAATGAGAGTCAAGACTTAGCACCTTGCTTGGCATACGTACCTGCTTAAAAGCATTGGCTGTGTGGCCACAAAACAAGTCACTGCTGAAACCTCAGTCTTCCCACGTGCAAAATGAAGTTACTAAGAACTACCATACGTGGTTATTTTGACAGGAGCAAAATGTTTGTAAACTACCAAGCACTTAGATACCTACAGTTATATAGTAACTTATATTTATTCCTGTTATTTTGGCATTATTATAGCAACCCCTCCCACGCTGTTTTCTTCAATTAATTCTCACTTTCTCGGAGACTTCCTCAATTTCTCTCTCTATATCAATTCCCCCTTCATACTCCGTTCTCGGTTATAGTCCTTACATGGCTACAATTTTATGTTCATTTGTGTGATTATTCTGACTTTGGTTTCCACTCCATGACAGAAGCTATCCCTCACTATCTGTTCTCTCAAGCTTCTGTGGCGACAGAATGCTGATTGCCTGGATCCAAGGCCATCCAGAATACAGACCGCACTTCCCAGACTCCCCGGCTGCTAGGTGAGGCTACAGGACTAAGTTCAGGCCAGTGGGATGTGAACAAAAGGAAAGCAGGTGATTTCTAAGTTATACTCTTACAGGGGAAAGGCATGCCTGGCCCTTCACTATTTTCTACTGACTGGAAACCAGACATCGTGGTTGTGAGCCAACTGGACAATGTACAGAAAGGCAACATCTCAGGAAAGAGCAAAGCAACAAGCCTAGTCTCTAATACATAACAGAGCCAAATGCAGACACTACATGAGGAAAAAAGAAATTTCTATCTTGCTCAAGCCACTTTTTTTTATTATGGTAGCTAAAGCCTATCCTAAGTTGTTATCCTCCATTAGACTATAAAATCTATGAAGGCAGAAGCGAGGACTCTGTGGGCTAAACCGTGGTCTTCCGAGTGCCTAGACACTGACACTTAACTAGAGGCGGAAACATTTTTGATAAATGAGTGAAGTCTAGTTTCGTACTTTGGAGCGATACAGAATAAATGTAATGACTCTGTAGGTTAAACAAACAAACAGTAATCCTCATCATCTAAGTTAACTTTCCCAAGTTAAACTTTAAATAAAAATTTAAGACTTTTAAAAAAAGATTTTATGTATTTATTTGACAGAGATAAGAACAGCTAGAGAGGGAACACAAGCAAGGGGAGGGAGAGAGGGAGAAGCAGGCTTCCCGCCGAGCGGGGAGCCCAATGAGGGCTTGATCCCGTGACTCCAGGATCATGACTTGAGCCGAAGGCAGACACTTAATTACTGAGCCACCCAGGTGCCCCCCAAATTTAAAACATTGAAATATTAAAAGTGTAAGATCCACAAGTCAGAAATATTATTTGAGCAATGCTACCTGTCAGCATAGTTTTATAAACGCACTAGAATCAGAGTCCATTTTATTTGGCAGAAGGGGCTTATTAAACTTTTGTCAGTTAAGTTATTGACTCAAAGGATGATATGTCACCACTAGGTATTATTAGTCAGTTACTTCTTAACTGTCTGTTAAGATAAGAGCTAGTCTGATTTATGGCTCTTCATATGCACACTCAAAAGGAAAAGTATTTACTAGGTTATATACTTGTTATACAAAATAACCAATAAATGAAATTAATCTCCATGTAAATATGTATGAAGATTACATTATCTAAAATAATCCTGGGGCACCTAGGTGACACAGTTAATTAAGCACTCCACTCTTGGTTTAGCTCGTAATTTCATGGTCATGGGCTAGCTCTGCTTAGGATTTCCTCTCCCTCTGCCTCTCCCCCTGCTCGAGGGGCGGACACATTGCTATACGCAGCTGGTAAGCCCAGCTGTATAGACATTGCTACAAAAGACCACAGCTAGATAAAGCAATCTCAAGAAAAAAAGAACAGAGCTGGAGGTATCACACTTCCAGATTTCAAACTATACTACAAAGCTACAGTGATCAAAACAGTATGGTACTGACACAAAAGTACACACATAAATCAATGAAACAGAATAGAGAGCCCAGAAATAAACTTACAACTAAATGGTCAGTTATTCTATGCAGAGAAGGAAAGAATATATAATGGATAAAAGACAATGTCTTCAATAAATACTGCTGGAAAAACTGAACAGCTACATAGAAAGAACTCACTTTCTAACATCACATACAAAAATACACTCAAAATGGATTAGAGACCTAAACTAAAGACCTGAAAACATAAAACTCCTTGAAGAAAATATAGGCAATAATCTCTTGGACCTCTGTCTTACCATTATTTTTTGGATCTGTCTTCTCAGGTAAGAGTAACAAAAGCAAAAATAAACAACTGAGACTACATCAAACTAAAAAGCTTTTGCACAGTGAAGGAAACCATCAACGAAACAAAAGGACAATCTACTGAGTGGGAGAAGATATTTACAAAAGATATATCTGATAAGGGATTAATATCCAAAATATATGAAGAACTCCCACAACTCAACACCAAAAAAAAAAGGTCTGATTTTTAAAATATGCAGAAGACCCGAACAGACCTTTTCCCAAAGAAGACATACAGATGGTCAATAGACACATGAGGAAATGCTTAACATCACTAATCATCAGGGAAACGCAAATGAAAATCATCACACAAGCCAGAATGGCAAGTATCAAAAAGACAAGAAATAAACAAGTGTTGGCAAGGATACAGAGAAAAGAGAACCCTTGTGCACTGTTGGTGGGAATGTAAATTGGTGCAGCCTCTATGGAAAACAGTATGGAGATTTCTCAAAAAGTGAAAAATAAAAATACCAAATGGTTCAACAATTTCAGTCCTGGAGATTTACCCAAAGAATATGACAGTACTAATTCAAAGAGACACATGCATTCCTAGGTTTACTGCAGCATTATTTCCAATAGCCAAGATACGGAATATTAATATCTACTTTGAGCCCAAATAATAGCCAATATAAATTTAATAACAATGTAGTAAAATCTAAAAAGATTTTATAAACAAATATTAATAGACTTTAGTTGAACTAGCCCATATAATTCCTTTTGTTAGTAACTTCCTGGTTGACACTACTAAACCAAAAACATATACTAGAATTACAGTCTTTTCTCTTTGTTAAAAACAATGATAATTGTACTTCTAGGTCATGTTTTACCAATACAACAGGAGCTGGGATAGGAGTTAAGCTTTTCTAGACCTTAGACTCCTCATTTATGATGGTGTAAGACAGAATAATTTCCAAAATTCCTTCCAGCATAAAAATTAGGACACAATTTTTGATTCTTGAAATTTCTTGAAAATTCATCCCAGTAATCAATTTTTACAGTGAAAATTACTTTGCCTAAATTTCACCAGAGTCATGCAACAGAGTTAATATATAACTTAAAAATAAAGTTTTCAAATTGCCACCTTTCTCAAGTCCATTTTTCGTAGATATACTAATATAATATATATGGACCTAAACTGAACCTCTGACCATTTTAGAAGTTTACTCAGAGAAGTCATATTAAGAAAAAAAAAAAGTCAGGGGCGCCTGGGTGGCTCAGGCATTAGGCATCTGCCTTCGGCTCAGGTCATGATCCCGGAGTCCTTGGACTGAGCCCTGCATTAGGCTCCCTGCTCAGCGGAAAGCCTGTTCTCCCTCTCACTCCTCTTGCTTGTGTTCCCTCTCTAGCTGTGTTTCCCTCTGTCAAATAAATAAAATCTTTAAAGAAAAAAATAAAGAAAGAAAAGAAACAAAAAGTCAAAGGAAGAGAAGAAAAAGGAGGTGAAACGCAGAACCTAAATATTACATAGGCTGGATTCACTTAATGAATAAGTGAAAGAAGAGATATACAGATATAAGGGAAAAAACAGTTTGTAATTTACCTCAATGAGTAAAGCAACCATCTTTTTTCCATCAGCTTCTGGATTGGCAAGTTTGTTAAATTCCAAATCAAAATAAAGCTTGCACACGGCATTTTCAGGAATGACTTCATAGCAGTGTAAGAGATTTTTCCTGAGTTGAATAGTTCAAGATTGTTAGGTTTATATCTTATACCTTTTAAATCACGGTACTTGGTCTTGTATCTCAAGGTACTGCATTAACTGTAATTTAAAGACATGTAACTATGGCAAAACGAAGACATGGCAAAGTGAACTGCTCCCCTGTGGGTTTACAGATCATATTATTAAGAGCTTCCGTCAAAGATGTAACAATCACATTCCACAGCATTATTTAACTTGAAAATACGGTCAACCTCATGCTGTTATTTATTCACAGATGATTTCAACGTTGTTATTTTTGGTGTCACAATAGAACAAATCTTGTCTGAGAAAAGAACTTTCTTGACCTGGAATCCCAGGATCACACGTATTCTTCTTGGGATTAGATAAGCTTTTTATGAGAATTTTTTAAGTTTTGTATTTTTGTTAGGAAAACACTATTTTAAAAATTGGCTAAACACATATTCTGAGTCACCTGACTTCAAAGGGTTTTCAGTTCTCACATGTGGATCAAGAGACGACTTCACCACAAGTTAATAAAAATAGATGCTGCCTCAGTAAATAAACGAAGACTCGTGCTAAGGGAAGTCCAGATGGCATTCTATAGAAGCAAAACGTTTATAATTTGAACAAGAAGTGATGGGGGAATTGTGTGATCGCATGCACAGGAACTCCAAACACACACACACACACACACACACACAACTGCACAGGACTTTTCTCCCAGCACCTGATAAGATCATTCAGTGTCGCCATGACAAGGAAGCTCCAGAATTCAATTCTACCGGGAAGGAGTAACCAAATGTGGGCTGGAGAGCTACACCAGTTAATTCAGCCAGCATTAATTTCACGAATATTACTAGATGAAGGAAATGTAACTTCCATGTGTTGCCCTTTACAGACTCACCGGGATTTATAATAAAACCAAAGTTGAGCATAGGTTGTCACCAGGTAAATACGCTGTCCATCGCCCACTTTGTATTCCAAAGCAAATACGTGAACATCCTTTACAAAATCAAAAATACTTGTAAAAAAATTAATAAAGCATAAATCCAAAATCAACTGCAGCTATTCAATGCTCATGTAGAATTTTATCAAATTTTGGAAAAATGGTATTTGAACATCTTTATTGCTAAAAAAAGAAAAATAATTATTATAACTATGCCAATCAAAATCTAATTACATTTATTTTTATTCACTCAAGTAATATGTCCTCAAGGCAGAAACAATTTGAATATCCAGACCAAAAAGAGAAAAATCACTTTTCAATCACTCCAGCTTGACTTCCCTTGCTAGTTTATGAAATTAAACTTTCTTTTAAAGACTTGTTTATTCATTTTAAATACAGAGAAAGCTACGTGCATCAGACGGAGGGGTAGAGGGAGAGAGAATCTCAAGCAAACTCTGCTAAGTGAGTTGTCTGACATAGGGCTTGATCTTACAACACCAAGACCATGACCCAAGCCAAACCAAGAGGCTCGACTGACTGTGCCACCCATTTAAACTTATTTTTTAAAACAACCTAAATGTTACTATAAATGACTTAGGCTAAAATTAATAAATTCTCTAGTACATATAAAAACACAAGGGAAATAAGTTTTTTAAACAGCATACTTGCAAGTTAATATTAAAAGCTTAAATTTTAAAAAGTTTACCTTTAACAAGTATAAGACTATAAATAGTCTTTTCTATGAGAAACACTTAAGGTTAATGGTTGTGGCACCTGATATAACCATTTATATTTGTTGCCACAAAGAGTTTCATCTAATAAAGGGATACACAAGTTCTTTTCTTTCCATGTGGTTAATGGTAGCTGTTGAGCCCATAAAGGAAATAAACTTCCATTTTCAGAAGTGAGATTTCAGTAAGGTACAAAATTACTGATGTTAAAACAATCTTCCTGAGATAAATTTTACAGTTGGTAATTGTTAAGTTTGGCAATCACACTCCTATTCTAATTCAAGATCAAATGAACCTGTCAGGATTTTAATTTCCAATACTTGAACTGGGTTTACACAAAATGAGCACAAAAGGCTGTTATTTTATTTCCTAAACTACTGTTTTCTTTTTTAAAAAATATTTTATTTATTTATCTGAGGGAGGGAGAGAGAGGGAGCCTATGTGAGCAGGGGGAGGGACAAGGGGAGAAGCCAACTCCCTGCTAAGCAGGAAGCCCACCATGGGGTTCAACTCCATGACCCTGGGATCATGACCTGAGCTGAAGGCAGACGCTTAACCGACAGAACCACCAAGGTGTCCCTATTTCCTAAACTGTTCTGATGAGATCTGAGTCAGCTTCTCTTTACAAGGGAACAAAGGGTCTTCATCCTAAAAAACCTCAAGCACACTGAATATCAATGATCAGAATCACAATATATTTCTGCTAGACTTCACATATGCACCTTTTCATACGTTATATTCCCCACAGTGCCAACCAAATGATGTGTAATACCCATCTGTTTATTTCTGAGCACCACACCATTTGCAATGCTAGCATGCAGCAACCACTTCTTAATCCCACTTACCTAATATGTTGGAAATTTTTATTGTAAATCCACTCTATTACTCCAAAGCACAAAAGGAGAGCACAGAAAGTTATATACATGTTTGCTTTGGTGGTATGATTTAAGACCCAGGGCTTATAAACTCAACTATACTATTTAAGACATTTTATTTTCCTATTGCTTCAATTCAATTTTTCTTCCTCTCTATTTCATCCTTAAAATTTTCATACTCCACTCATTCATTTACTCATATTTCTGTAGGTATTGTTTTAGTTTTCCACTTAAATCTAGTCATCCTTTTATATATATATAATAATCCGTATATTATATATATAAATTTCTTCGTTGAGTTCTCAAAGTACATCCACTCTTCTTACAAGTATGGTAAGTACCTTTATGACCATTATTTTGAACTGTCAGGTAGATTGCTTATCTTCATTTCTTTTTCTGAGTTTTTGTCTTATTCTTTTGTCCAGAACATAGTCTTCTGTCTCCATCCTTTTATATACATATAATATATATATAATATGAAGTATAAATTATATATATTATATATTATATTAAGTATATGTACTTATATATACAGTATTATATATATAATATAAATTATATATATATGTATATATATATATATAATACATGAAGATTTATTGACTGATTTTAGGACAAGTGCCAGAGAAACAAAGATAGGTAGGAATTTCCTCTGGAAACGTGAGCGCTAGTGGGTACCATTTTTCAGCTTTCCTTTGGCCTAGCTGGCCCGACACCTGTGGGAGCCAGTGGTAACTCTCCGTCTACCTTCCTAGCACTGCTTGTCCCATCTCAGTGTTTCCCGGTTCCCCATCTAACCTGCCTGCCCCAACAAGCACTCATCCAAAGTGGCTCTTGCCCCACCAAGCCCGGCAGACGGCCTTGGTTGGGATCAGCATCCCCCAAAAGCAATACCAACCTGGCCACACCCAGCAGACAGCCCCGGCTAGTACTGGCACCCCTCTAAAGTGAGGCCTGCCCCAGGCAGGTGAGCAGCCAGCTCAGCCCACCAGGATGGCCAAAGCAGCTACGGCCAGGCCTCTCAGCCAAGGAGGGCCAGTCCTTCCCACCAGTGTGCCGGCAGTAGTTCTAGCCAGGCATTAGAGTTTGCTGATCTGGGCGGCCAGGAGTGCCCACCAGTATGGGCAGAGAAACCACGGCCACAGTCATGACTGACAGGAAGACTGAGGACAAGACCCAACAACTAGGGCACAAGCAGTAGCCGCAGCCTGGTCATAACAGGAGGCCACATGTAGCCATAAGGGGATACCCCCACAGTGACTGGTTCTTGTGGGAACGAGGGTTGTGCTTCTGGGCGCTAGGAAACCTGTGACATAAAGCTACTTTGAAGACCAGGAGACAGAGCTGACCTAAATAATACAGAAAAACAAACACAGAAAGTCAGACAAAATAAGGAGACAGAAGACTATGTTCCGGACAAAAGAATAAGACAAAAACTCAGAAAAAGAAATGAAGATAAGCAATCTACCTGACAGTTCAAAATAATGGTCATAAAGGTACTTAGCATACTTGTAAGAAGAGTGGATGTACTTTGAGAACTCACTGAAGAAACAGAAGATATAAAAGAGGAGGAATCAGAGCGGAAGAAGAACTGAAATGAAAAATAAACTAGAAGAAATCAGAGCAGATTAGAGGATGCAGATTATGGAAAGCACCCAAGCTGAATACTGAACAGAAAAGGAAATGAATAGAATAACCATAGTTTAAGGAACCTCTGACACAACATCAAGTGCTCCTAACTCTCTAGGAGCCCCAGAAGGAGAAAAGAGAAAGGGACAGAAAACTTACTTGAAGCAATGATAGCCTAAAACTTCCCTAACCTGGGGAAGGAAAAAAATAACAGCTCCAAGAAGCACAGAAAGCTCAAACAAGATGAATCCAAGGAAGTACACACCAAGACACATGATAACTAAATGTCAAAATTTAAAGATAGACTCTTCAAAGCAGTAAGAGAAAAGCAACCAGTTACATACAAGGGAACACCTACAGATTATAAGCTGATTTTTTTTTTCAGCAAAAACTAGGCAGCTCAGAAAGGGGTGACATGATTTCAGAAACTGAAAGAAATAAACCTATGTCCAAGAATACTCCATCCAATAAGATTACTATTCAGAATTAAAGGAGAGATAAAGAGTCCACCACCACTCAACTGGTTTTCTAACAAATGTTACAAGGACTTCTTAACATGGAAAAGAACAGAACATAACTAGAAGAAAATTACTACAGGAAAAAATTTCACTTATCAAAGAAAACATAGAGTAAAAGTAGATCAACCACTTATAAAGCCACCATGAAGGTTAAAGGACAAAAGTAGTAAAATAACTACAGAAATTAAAGGATATGTAAAATAAATAGATGTAAAATAGAGCATCATACATTTGAACATGGAAGTGGGAAGTACAAATGTAGCACTTTTAGAATGTGTTGGAACATCAGCAACCACCAACTTTATAGATGGCTATATACATAAGATGTTATACATGAATCTCATGGTAACTATACACCAAAAACTTATAACAGATACACAAAAAATAAAGAGGGAAGACCGCAGGCATAACACTAAAGAAAGTCATCAATCACAAAGAAAGATAGCAAGAAGGAAAAAAAATGGGAACTACAAAAACAGCCAGAAAACAATTAATAAAATGGCAATCGGTACATATATATCAATAATCACTTTAAATGTAAATGGACTAAATGCTCCAGTCAAATGACAAAGCATGACTGAATGGATGAAAAACCAACCCCAACTACATGCTGCCCACAAGAGACTTCGGACTGAAAGACACAGACTTAAAAGGAAAGGATGGAAAAAGATATTTCTTGCAAATGCAAAAAAAAAAAAAAAAAAAAAAAGGTGGAGTAGTAGTACTTACATCAGACAAAATACACTTAAAAACTATAAAAAGAGACAAAGCCATGACATAGGGGCTCATGGGTGGCTCAATCGGTTGAGCTACCAACACTCGACTTCGGCTCAGGTCATGATCTCAGCGTCCTGGAATCAAGCTCCTTGTTGGACTCTCTACTCAGCAGGGAGTCTTCTTGAGATTCTCTCCCTCTGCCCCTCTCCCACTTGTTTGTGCTCTCAAATAAATTAAGTCTTAAAAAAAAAAAGTAGCATGACATAATGATAAAGGGGTCAACCTAAAACAATTGCAAATGTCTATGCACCCAACAGAGGAGCACCTAAATATGTAGAGCTAGTATTAACAGACAAAGAGGGAGAAAGTGACAGAAATGCAATAATAGTAGAATAATTTAAAACCCAACTTACATCTGATGATAGATCATCCAGACAGAAAAATCAATAAAGTAACACTGGCTTTGAATGACACATTAGACCATATGCAGTTAATAGATTATACAGAACATCTCATCCCTAAAGGGAAGAAAACATTTTTGTCAAGTGCACATGGAACATTCTCCAGGACAGACTGAATGTCAGGCCACCAAACAAGTCTCCATAAATTTAAAAGGACAAAAATTCTATCAAGCATCTGTTCCAACAATATGAAACTAGAAATCAATTACAAGAAAAAAAACTGGAAATAACACAAACACATGGAGAATAAACAGCATGTTACTAATGGGTCAAGAGGGTCAATGGAGAAATCAAAGACGAATTAAAAAAATACCTGGACACAAGAGAAAATGGAAACACAATGCTTCAAAATCTATGGGACACAGCAAAAGCAATTCTAAGAGGGAAATTTATAGCAATATAGTCCTACTTCCAGAAACAAGAAAAATCTCAAAAAAAGCAATTTAAACTTATACCTAAAGGAACTAGTAAGAATAAACAAAGCTCAAAATAAGAAGGAAAAAAAATAATAAAGATCAGAGTGGAAATAAATGAAATAGAGACCAAAAAGATAATAGAAAAGATGAACAGAATTAAGAGCTGCTTCTTTGAAAAGATAAAATTAGTATAGCCAGTCTCATTAAGAATAAAAAAGAAGACTCAAAAATAAAATCAGAAATAAAAGAGAAGTTACAACTGACATCACAAAAATACAAAGGTTTACAAGAAAATATATACCAACAAATTAGACAACCTAGAAGAAATGGATTAAGACTGAATCAGGAAGAAATAGAATATTTGTACAGATGGATTACTAGTAATGAAAGTGAATCAGTAATACAAAAAATTCTCAAAATACAAAAGTCCAGGACCAGATCACTACACAGGTGAATTCTACCAAACATTTAATAAGGAGTTCTCAAACTATTCCAAAATATTCAAGAGGAAGGAATTTCTCCCCCCTAGGAATGTTTCTGAATTTGTTTTATAAGGCCACTGGCATTATCTTCAAACCAAACCGGACAAAGACACTACAAAAAAAGGAAGTTACAGACCATTATCCTTGATGAACACAGACACAAAAATCTTCAACAAAATATTAGCAAACCTAATGCAATACATTAAAAGAATCATTTACATGATCAAATGGGGTTTATTCCAGGGCACAAGAATGGTTCTATATCCACAAATCAACATATATAGCATTTTAATAAAATGAAAGATAAAGATCAGATCATCATCTCAATAGATGCAGAAAAGCATGTGACCAAATTTAACACCATGATAAAACTATCAACAAAGTGAATATAGAGGGAACACATCTCAACATAATAAGACCATAAATGACAAACCCACATCATATCCAATAATAAAAAGCTGAAATCTTCTCCTCCAAGATCAGGAAAAGATAAAGATGCTCATTCTTCCCACTTTCACTCAATATAGTAGTAAAAATCCTAACCACTGCAATCAGACAAGTAAGAGAAAGGAGAAAGAAGCATCCAAATTGTAAGGAAGAAGTAAAACCTACAGATGGCCAACAGACACATGAAGAAATACTCAACATTAATAACCATCAGGGAATGCAAATCCAATCAAATCAAATGAGATACCACCTCACACCTTTCAGAATGGCAAGTATCAAAAAGACAAGAAATAGGGGCAGGTGGGTGGCTCATTGGTTGTGTCTGATTCTTGATTTCAGCTCAGGTCATGATCTCAGCATCCTGGAACGGAGCCCTGCATCAGGCTCAGTGTTCAGTGAGGAGTCTGCTTAAGGATTCTCTCTCCCTCTCTCTCTAACCCTCCTCCAGCCCACTCTCTACAAAATAAATAAATGTTTGTTTTTGTTTTTTTAAAAGGCAGGAAATAACAACGTTGGTAAGGATTTGGAGAAAAGCTAGCATTTATGCACCACTGGTGGGAATGTAAGTTGGTGTGGCCATTATGGAAACCAGATGGAGGTTCCTCGAAAAAATTAAAAACAGAAATACCATACAATCCAGTAATTTCAGTAATTCAGTATTTACCTGAAGAAACTGAAACCACTAATTCAAAGGAATATATGTCCTGTGTTAATTTATAATAGCTAAGATATGAAAAGATACCTAAGTGTCCATTGATAAATGAAGATCAAGAAGATGCAGTACATATACACAAAAGAATATTACTCAGCCTAAAAAAAGAATGAAGTCTTGCTGTTCACAACAACATGGATGGACCTAGAGGATATTATGCTAAGTGAAATAAGCTAGAGAAAAACGAAGACCATATGATTTCATTTATATGTGGAATCTAAAAAGAAAACAAACCTTAAATAGACTCATAAATACAGAGAAAAAACTGGTGGTTGTCTGAGCAAAGGGGGATAGAGAGACAGGAGAAATAGGTGAAGGCAATTAAGAAGTACAATCTTCCAGTTATAAAATAAGTAAGTCATGGTGATGAAAAGTATGGGATAGGGAATACACTCAGTAATATTACAGTAACTTTGGTGATAGATGGTGACTAGAGTTATGGTGAGCATTTTGTAATGTAATTGTCAAATCACTATCTGTTCACCTGAAATTAATATACTATGTCAACTATATTTCAATTAAAACTTTTTAAAATATCACTAGAAATCTTTAAACTAATTGTCATTACGTAGCCCATTCTTTTTCATTATTACGTAAATGGCTAAAAATTCATACTGATAATTTCTATAAATAGTGTGGTATTTATGGACACGTGTGTGGCTCAGTCATTAGGCATCTGCCTTCAGCTCAAGTCATGATCCCAGGGTCCTGAAATAGAGTCCCACATTTGGCTCCTTGCTCAGTGGGGAGCCTGCTTCTCCCTATGCCTGCTGCTGCCCCTGCTTGTGCTCTGACAAATAAATAAATCTTAAAAAAAAATGCGATATTTAGATCACAATTAAATTCTTTTGATAGATCATGGGGAATGAAGAAGAGAAACAGACCTTTTTTTTATTATAGTAATAGCTTCAAAAAAAAAAAAAGTAGGAGATAAGAAAATTACCTCTTTACAGCTTTTAACAAAATTAAAAGCCTGAGTCTGCCGATGGAATAGTTTCCAAATAGAGGGTGGTTCTTCTGGCTTCGACAATCTTGGTCTATATACTGAGGACAATGGTGTCCTCTCATAATGAGATGCTCGTTCTTCAATTTGCTTCAGTTTTGCTTCCCATTTTCTCTCCATTGGTCTAGAAGTTACGGAAAACTAAATCCTACCCCATGTAAGATTTCTGTCAGTTAGTATTAAAACAAACAAGCAAGGACATCATTCCTTTCTTTAGAGTATGCTTTTTTGGTAAAACTTCAAAACCCATTTCCCTATGGCTATTTCCTTAACTACATATACATATTTATATTTATATATATAGTTACATATATTATATAGCCATATATGTATATATGAGTTATATATAGTATATAATATATAACAAATGTACTATGTATGCAGTATATAATATATAACATAAAGGTACTATGTATACAGTATATAAAATATACATGTATACATACATGTACTATATACATATGTATATATATAGTTTTGCAGGAAGTTTTAACATGAAATAAGAATGGGGCTAGTTACCAGGCAGCTTTAGATCTTAGCTCTTCCATCTAATAGTGCTATGATTTTAGAAGCACCCTAAGCCTTAACTGCAAAATGGGGATCAATGTCCTCCTGAACACTTTATGTAATTATCGGGAGGATAAATGTGATAGGACATAAGAAAACATTTCAAAAATTACAAAGCCTCATGTAAACATAAGCGGTTTTTGTATCATTATGGTTTTTATTATAACCACTTTACTGCATCAAGCACCATCTATCTTGACCAAGTGGAGCTACTTAACTTAGCCACCACTCTTGTCCTATTTCTTAGTACAGAGTTCATTTCTAGATACCACCGCGCAGTTCCCCTTTTTTCTGTTTCTATCCATTGCTCTTTTTTTCTCCCAACACAATGGTTAGTTAGGAGAACAATTCAGTGTATAAATGGAATTGCAATATTGTTTAGTTTTGGTTTAGAACGCCTATGTTAATCATCAAGTATGTTTAAAGAAAGGAATAAACACACTTTAATCTATGTCTGTGAATTTAATGGTATTTTTTGTCATTAATCAATGTGAAGTGACAGTTTTTTAAACCCTATTAACGACATGTGTTTTTTATTTGCACACCATGTGTCCATGTTAGCCATGCTAAGGTAATGGACCAGGGAATACTTTTATGATTTGGGATTATGGCTTACTTACTAAAAAAAAAGATAGGCTTTTAGAAGAGGAAAAGAGCTTGCATCATAAGTAATAGCCACAAAACCTCTGCCATTCCTTCCATCAAGAGATGCTATTTGAGCCCACTCACATCCTCTGTACTTGGCCATGTGACTTGCTTTGGTCAATGTCACATCACCAAATGTGAGGCAAACCGGGGTGAAGTGCTTGTGCACTGGATTTGGCTTTGCTGGAGTCCTGCCCTGAGACTGTCAGGCCAGAAGTCTAGTCTCACGGAGGACAAAAGGACAGTGGAGAAGAGAGAAGTTACTCCAGCTAACAGCAAACACAAACTACCAGATATACTGAGTTAGGACATTTGGGATCATCCAGTCACCTGAATTCAATGCCTAAGTAAGCCTGAGTGAGTTCAGGTGAGATCTGTCAAAAACCTGCCCAGTCAACCCACAGAACTGTAAGAAAAAATTAACTTTTTTTAAGCCAAGAAGTTTGGTCTGGTTTTTCATATAGAAATCAGTAACTGATGTAGTCTCCCTCTACATTAGTATCCTCTTCATTACTAATATCATAATTTATCTATATAGAAAACATATATATTAGTTTTTTAAGGTGAAATAACAACATATACTAAAGCATTTGAGGGAAAAATTCCTATTTACCTCTGGCAATGCCTTTCCAGTACTTGTGCTTACTGCGTCGACAAATACTCTCTTGAATTTTTATAGAGAATTCTGCAACACAAACTCACTGGCAAATGATATATTCCCAGGAAGGAAAAAGGAGGTTCATCCTAAGAGGTTGAGATGGTAGAATATCATGACACTGTTAGATTTCACAATGGACTTCAAACATGTCAGACCTAAGAACGATTACTCTGAGTTACACCTATCCACATGAAAATGATAAATTACAGACCAAGAAACACACACAATTCTAAAGGTATCAATATAAACTTCATTCCAGATATGCCTAGGAACAGAATACAATTTCACTGGATTGAAGAGCTGGAGTAATTTTCAATGAATCGGCTTTTTTCAATAAAAAGTGACACAGGACTCGATTGCTAGATTCTAAGTATTTGGTTTATTTTAATCTGCTTTGCAAACAGATAAAAATTCTCTACAAAAACCTACATGAGAAACTGACTTTCTTCTATGAAATGTATAAATTTTTAATAAGGTTTACACTGATTACTTAATGAAGGGTGGCTCAGTCATTAAGCATCTGCCTTCGACTCAGGTTATGATCCCAGGGTCCTAGGCTCTAGCCCCTCATTGGGCTCCCTGCTAAGTGGGGAGTCTGCTTCTCCCTCTCCCACTCTCCCTGCTTGTGTTCCCTCTCTCACTGTCTCTCTGTCAAATAAGTAAGTACAATCTTAAAAAAAATAAAAAATAAACACAAAATGCAACTAGATAAAATTTGTAACTCTAGTATTTAATCAGTAACTGACAGAATAACTATGTGGATCTTCACACTTAGTGACACAGACATCAGGAAAACTTCTGATTTGGTAAAAATACTGATATAACCATGGGAAGTATGCCATACATGAAACTTGTTCAATGGAAAACAAGTCTGACACTTCCTGGATCAAAGAAACCATAATGTCAATCGAGGAGAAAGAGGAATTCAATATATGTTACGCTCTCGTGTTGTCTGCACAGTTCAAAATTTTTAACAGCTGGGTTGAGGGTCAGAAGACAACTGGGGGCTAGACTACTGGAACAGGAGAACTGAATGAACAAAGCAAAGGAAATGAAGATGAGGAAGGCATCTGGCATTCTGGTTCTGAACTATCATATTCCTCAGCCCTACCCCTGGGATAAGAAATCGGTCACCATTTTAGAAATGCTTTTAATTCCTGGTGGGGAAGGGCTGCTGTCTTTCTGTTGTATAACTGTACATCAAAACCCCCTTTCACATGGGGGCTATGTGAACATTGCACCACAATGTTAATTCCTTTCCTTCCTTCCTTCCCTCCCTCCCTCCTTCCTTTCAATTAAGTACTGTGCCCAATGTGGGTCTTCAACTCACCACCAAAGGGTCAAGAATCACATGCTCTACCCACTGAGTCAGCCAGGTGCACCCCCTTCCCCACCCCACCCACAGTGTTATTTCTTAACATTGCATTCAACCATGGTCAATAGTAATTTTACAACTAAAGGTGGTCAGGCTAGAAAAAAAGCTGGCTTAGTCCTTTTAGAGGAACTGTAGTGGGAGAAGAGGGAAGGAAGGAAAGAGATGACACAGACAGCCAACGTCAGTAGCCTGGGTTTCCATAGGTTTATGCCTAGACTTGCCCAGCTCAGACACTTGATGGCCTGAATCCCAGGAATGGCTAGAATAGACAGCATATGCTTCATGATTCCTGGCCTCTAGGGAAAGCTTCTTTCCTCTTTTGTCTATCATAAGTTAACTCCTGTTAGCTCTTCCCTTAGAACACATTCATCAGTATTTTGTGCTTTCTGGCATATATGTTCCAGTTCCAGTATTTAGTCATGTTCTGGTGTCTTGACAATATTTTCTTCTCCCTTTTTTTTTTTAAG